>JAUMHM010000085.1:2087396-2107697 GCA_032362435.1 Melikaiella ostensackeni
CCTTAGATTAGGTTGTGTTAACAATTTTCATGTGTCCGTATTTTCGAACGAAGTGATTTGGTAACCCTAGAGGTGGTGAGATTGGAATGAGATGGAGAGAGGGGAGAGAGAGGTTTGGTGGGATGATAAATGCAGAAAAAGTAAAGACAGGATGAAGGATGGTATAAGAAAATGGATGAAGGAGAAAATAAAGGAATGGGAGCTCAACAGGAGGAAGAGAGAACACGACAGAATGTTGAGTAAAAAGGCAGAGGGAGAAGGAAAGGTACATGCAAGAGGTCGAGAAAGCGGTAAAGGAAGGAAGGGAATGGGAAGTCTTGAGCAGGGAAAGAGGAGGAAGGAATGGCATAAATGAAGTAATCGGAAAGAAATAGATGGAAAGACAAGTGGAAAAAAGAGAAGTACACCACACAACCAAACGGGTTGTAGGAAAGGGATGGGCACCACAGATAACATTTACGTGCTCAATTCTCTAGTCGGTGGGAACTTGGCGCCAAAGAAAGAAAAACCAGATGCACTGTTTGGGTATCTTGAAGTAGCATTTGACTCCGTAAACAGGCATGGAAACAGCTATGGAAGGCCACGAAAGAGAGAAAAGTAGATGAAGGTTTAATAGAGAGGATAAGAGAGATATTTGTGAAGAATCAGATAAGGATGATAATAAGAGAAAAGAAAAGGAAGGAATCTTGGGCAGGAAGGGAACTTAGGCAAGGGTGCCTGTTGAGCCCACTTCTGTTTAGTGTCCTATTGGCTCAGTTGGAAGAGAAGACAGAGTGGGAAGGAAACGCGAGACGTTCGAAAAGTATGTGAGAGAAAATGATTTAGCGGTGAATGTGAGTAAGACTAAGTTGATGATTTAAAAAAAAAGAAAGCGTAGAGTACGAGTGGAAGATAAATATCAAGGTAGTGGAGTTGTGGAAGAGTTTTGCTAACTAGCATTTCAGTTCGAAGCAGGAAGGGAAAACGAGCTGCAGGTGAGAAAGAGATTGGAATGTGCGAATAAAGTAATGGGGCAAGTGTGGGGTATAGGGAAGAGGAGGTTCAAGGACGACTCGAAGATAAGAAGGTGGATTTTCGACGTGCAAGTGTGGTCAGTGTCAAGTTATGAAATGGAAATTTAGGGATGGAAAGGGCATATAAGCGAGTGGAAAGTCTGGATAAGAGATTTCTGAGGTGGGTCGTGGGGGTGAGTTGGAGCTGTGCACGTTTTATGCTGAGAAAAGGAATAGCACGAAAGAAATGATGGTCAGACAACTGTAAGGATCCTGGAATTTTAAAGAGAAACTAAGAAGAGGGGAGGGAAGCAGGATTACTCAAGCGTTTGCCCGGGAGATTATGAATAAAGGAAGGACGGGTAACGTGGTGTGTTCGGGATGGGAGGATGAGAGATGCGAAATGAGGTTTGAGTGCGGTATGATAGTGAGGGGTAAAAAATGGCAGGGAACAGAAGAAGAGATGATGGCATGGCAAAGGGAGGAAAGATGGAAAAAAATCTCAGAGTCAAGGTACGACAGCTAGTATAGAATGGTTAAGAGAGGGGGGGAGCCGGAATACCTGAAAAAAATTAAAATGTAGGGGCGTGCTTCAGAATGCAAGAGGGGAGGGGGTGAGAGCATGTAGGTATTGGATGAATGAAGAGGAGAATCTGTGTAGAGTATGTACACAGAAAAAAGTCGGGCTTATTTTAAGCCGCATATCGACTCAAAATTGATACGCAGAATTTTCCAGTCAAACAGGACTTTAATTGAGTTGTTAAACAATGGAAAATTACAAGAAGTTGCTGCAGAAGTGACTGAAGTAAGATCTGAAGAAGAAAAATACGGAAATAGTAACTTGTGAGATGTACAATTTCGAAGAGTAAAGCTGAGGTTTAAAGTGTGCTCTCTGTGAAATGAAGACTTTTTGCACTATTGAATGCCATGTGAACCAGTAACCTGGAAGCATACTGGTCGAAATAGCTCTTGTAACAATGCATAAAGAAGACATTACAGTTTGACATTGCAGAGTGGAATAGCACTGTTCGCGCTGCTTAAATTGCTGCTCAACATGTTAAGGTTTCTCTTATGAGCTGGCATGCATTACGTTGTCCCATTGTGAAGTAAAAATTGTTATTTCTTAATTATTTATTATTTGTCTAATAATTTGATTAGTACTTATTATTTTTTCAATTGATAACTTCAGATATAGTCCTAAGTCTAAGAGACCATCAACCACAATTTTTCATGATAAAAAACCTTTTGAATGTACTATTAGTTCTGAAAGAGAAATCGTGGTTAATACTGTAATATAATTTCAATGAATGCTTGCGTTCTCTCGAAATAGGAATTATCTTTAAAATATAGGTAAATATGAAGGCGTTTGAGTAATTTGGAACACTATTTTACGAGAATATGATGTTCCATACTGTGATGAAGACAAATCAGCATTGTAATTTTTCAAATTATGCAATGTAATGATGTAAAGTAACATTTGAGGTGATGATTGTACTAAATGATTGATAATTCTTGATGAAGTACAAAAAAAGACATCAATAAAATTTCTCATTAGCACTGTTAGATTCAAAACTAGATATTTATTAAATTGATTGAATTGGCGTAGATGCAGTAGAATTTTCCTGCCGCTTTTTATAGTGGAAAGCTACCTAAGACGGACCCCCTTTCATATTTTCCAAAAGTTTTCTATTTTGAATATGTTCAGAAGTAAGAGCGATTGCTGGCATTATAGTTTGTTATCCGTTTCATAAAGTTCGTATTGATACAAGTTCAAAAAATGGTCAAAAGGCATTAAATTTTGATGTTGAAAGAAAGATGTCAAATGGCCTGTCTTAAGAACTCGGTTTCCTAAGACGGGCTCCTCTTAGAAATTATACAAATAATTATATTTAACACTCAATATTGATAAATTTTATTCGCAGTATATTATTGAAATATTAATGTACATTGATGATGCATTACATATGCAAAATACGTAATGAAACGTCAAATAAGCGTTAAATAAAGCCCATTATGAAATGAGTGTTATAAAAAGTAAAATGAAGTAGATATTTATATGAAATTGTAAAATCACAAATATTATTTACCTTAGAAAAAAAATAATATAAAGAGAAAAGTAATATATTTTTGAGAATTTGGCGTTGGTGATCTGATCGCAGAAAAAGGATAAGTAAGGTTATGAGAGGTTGTCTCTGATTTGTGAAAAATTTGAATTTCTGCTTTTGCCGGCTGTATCAGCTGTTACTCCAGAGGTAAGACAAGTTACACTTTCACCTACAGTTTTTAACCAAAACAGGGCCCTTCTTCAGAATCATGCATCTTCTATGTTTTTTGAACTATTTTATTCAACAATATACAAATTAAAGAAGAGCACATAACAATTGAAAAGATTAGAAAATTATAGGAAATAACAACTACTCACAGTTTCAAATCACCACAAACTATTAAATTACGACTTGTAAAATAGGTAATATATAATTCATAATCTGAAGTGCTGAAATAGTTTTTACTTTTTGCTTTTGTTAGTTTACTTCATCATACACACGCGCGTGCGCAGCGCGCGATTGATGTTGCTATAATTAATATAATGGAGAGAGGAGAAAAAGTGATTTACGTGGGGACCAATGAAGTTCATTCAAAAAAGGTTTCGGGTAGCCCCGACCACCTAGAAAATTATAGTAGTTGTACACTTTGTTTTTAAAAATGATTAAAAGTTATGAGAACTTTAAAGGAGATTACAAATGTTCAGCGAAAATAAAAAAATCATCGAATCATTCGTTCTGTTCGTGATTTTCGTTTACATGTGCATAACGAATGTTTTTTGACTCGTAATACTCTAGGAACAGTCGATTCAGAGGATCATTCTTATATATTGGTTCAATTACGCTGGCACGATCGCCGTTCAAGTGTATTTTAACTCTTCCATTTTTATTATGAAGATCCGCTCTGGGAGCAACGAATTGAAGCAAGTGTCCATGTAGGAGTATTCCAATGATGTACTTGCGATCCTCATTCAATGCTAGCTCGATAAAGCCTCTCGGGCCTGTTGGTAAGTAGTAAAACCGACCTGGAAAGACGAAACTTTCGTATTTGCGAATATTATACAGTTCAATGAGAAGAGGATGAACTGCACTCGGTTTAGGTGGCCAAGGTGATTCTGCAAAAAGAAAGTTTGAATAGGAAGTTAATTATTGTATCAGATATTAAATTAATTTATTCAATTATAAATTATCGAAAACTTGTCATTTTGAAAGTTGACGTTCACGAGATATGTAGGCGTGACTAATTAAATATTATCAGAAATCATTATTATACTAACACAATTCAAAGAAATTAACTTTTTAGATGTTATTAGACTTTTTTGGCATGGAATGGACTAAAAATCACTTTTCAATAACAACTTATTTTATAGTTTTTAGGGTCTCGTACGACACCCTTAAAATCTCGTACGAGCGTCTGTCCGTCTATGATCTCGCCTTGAAAAAATCAGTTCGTGAACCGGGCAAAAAAAGCTCATCAAGAAGTGTTTTATAGGCGAACGTATATCTGTTGTTATAATGATGATAATTTTTCCTAGTTTTTAACCACTAATAACCAAAAAGAAAACATTTTGGCAAAAAAATTTAATTTTTTACTGCAATTTTGCATGCCAAGAGCTTTAATTTAAGCCATTCTCGAAGAAAATCGGACTGAAAGAAAAGCTTCGACCATGGTGGTATATAAAAAAGCTTTTCTTTTGTTCCATTTTCTTCGGGGTTGGCTCAAATTAAAGCTTTTGGCATTTAGATTAAAGATAAAGAAAAAATTTGCTATGTCATAGTCTTATTTTTTTATCAGTGGTTGAAAAATAATGAAAATGAGGAAAATAGAGAAAATTTGGTTTTTAGAGCCCTTTGCTGCAAACTTTTCTCTTAGTCCGATTTTGTCGAGGATGACTCAAATTAAAGTTCTTGGCATGTAACATTGAAATAAACAATGAAATTTACCATATTATAGTTTTATATTTTTAAATCAGTGATGAAAGAATAAGAAGAGTCGGGGATGATTTTTAGACACCTATGCTAGAAGCTTTTTTTTAATCCGATTTTCTTCGGGATAGCTCAAATTGATGTTCTTGGCATGTACAATTGATCAAAAATAAATCTTACTATTTTATAGTATAAAGAAGAAGCAGAAAAAAACGATATTTGTTATTGGATTATTACTGTATTTAATTACTTTCGAAAAATTAACTAAATTTGCTAATTCTCAAGATGAAATAAGCAATTAGGAAACCCGGAAACATTTTTTTCTTAATTTAAGCCTACGCCTACGAAATCCTTACTTAAGATCGCTTGCCGACCTGTTCTCGGACTGACTTTTTATACTTGATATTAGTAAAAAAATGAAGATTAGGTATTTGCAAATAGCTAGAATATGCATTTGTCTAATAAGTTTTTTTTAACTATTAACAAATTTAACCGCTAAATAAACTATTGCCGATGATGTTGGTGTACAGATTAAAGGTATTATTTTTAACGTACATACACAGAAGAAACTAGGGTTTCAATTTTGTTTCAGTATATTTTGACCCCATTTCTGTGTCCAAAATGAAACTTTATCTTTTTATGTGTAAAGCGAGGTGAAAAAGATTGAGTGTGTAAACAGTAATGTCACCTCCAACGCTCTCGGCCGCTGCATAAGAACAACAGCGGTAAAGGAAAAACTGCAAAATACATCATACACCTAAGTGTGTACCTACTACAACATCTCTGCAACACATTTCAAGCTTCGTAATTAGTAATTGAATTTTTAATATCTTTAACTCATCAGGCACTTGACTTAGTCCGTGGCTGATGATGACGCACCGGGGTTTCCGAGACAAAGTTAAAAATAATAATAATATTATTGATGATAACCAATACTTACTAAGCCTATTAATCCACTCTTCAACCTCAGAACCAACTTGATGCTTTGGGACTCCTCTAATTAAAGCAAATAATCTCAGATGATCTCTTACATTAAGCGAATCAATTAGGGCTGTATTTTGAGGACAATAACCCATTTGTGATAGATACTGTAATGAGAATGATTTATTGTAGTCAAATTGAATACGCTGATAAATTAGAAATTGTATGATAAAACACGTTACCTCACTTCTTTCAGTGAAGATGTCTTTTCCTCTTAAAAACATATCACCTCTATCTGGAAGTTCTTCGCCAGTAAGTATTCTAAAAGTTGTACTTTTCCCTGCACCATTTACACCAAGTAATCCAAAGCATTCACCGGACTTGACGGAAAAACTAACGTCTGATACAATTGGTTTAGATTTGTAACATTTACTTAATTCATGAACTAGAAATGCATTTTCACCCTCAACTCTAGCATCTGACATCAATTTGTTGGCTTTCTTGGAAGTTTCTGAGGACATTAGAGTTTATCCAATAGGAAAATTATTGACTTGTTTTATTTTCTCATTTTATTATTTTTTTTAAGAGACTTACTCTCAGATTTTAATTTATTGACTTCGAATCCCACGGAGTATTTCTCTTCCCTTACTTGATCATCTACTTCCTCGTTGTTTGCTAGTGGCTTTTTATTCAACAATCTCGCTAACACTCTTTGTAATAAATTGAGTTCTATTATTCCTAGAATACCAAAGTATATGAGTGGCGTTAATGATAGATATGCAACACTTTCATCTAATGCTACTTCCGCTTCTGAAAACCTGTGGTCTCTTCCGAAATAGGGTATGCTTTTATGACAGGTTCCATTGACACACTCTAGGTCTGTCAAAATGTCAGAATAAAGAAGTAATTAAGTACGTATTACTAATCCTATGTATAAATTACGTTTAGATCAAGGTATATAGTTTTCTATAAGTGGGATATACTATAGAATTACTCTTATTGGGCTACCTTCACAAAATATTTCGATCAGTCGATCAGATTGATGGCTCGCCAAATATCGACAATGAGCGTTTCCAATTCCTGCAATTAGAAAAGAAACCTGTCCGTGAAAGAGACTGATATGTGGAATAAGTTGAAATATCCTCTTTTGTACCGATCTAAAAGCGAGAAAAGGAGTTGGGTTTCTTATGCAGGTTTCATCAGGACTACAATAGGGACGTGTTTCCCAATCTATGAGCCACGTTAGTCCTTCAATGGCGACTGAAAAATAAGAATATTTTTATATTAATTTTCAATAGATACTATAAGTGGATATAACAACAAAGTTGTTTTGAAACTATATTTTTTTATTCTGCCGACAGTTGCATCGGTCTATTTGGGACAATGTTTAACAAGATTTACTGAAATATGAGACACATTTCTCGAAATATTTTTTTAGCATTCAGTTTTAGATTCGGAACTCCTAATATTTTTCTATGTTTGTTCTTTTTTAATTTTCTTTTGTTACTTCTTTCCCGCTTTTCTTTTCCTTTCTTTATTCTCAGTTTTCCTCAGCACTTCTGCAGTCACAGGGTACCGGAAGCCCCAAAATATTTTTCTTTGTATCGATAGTGAAGGAGGTTTATTCTTAGTCACAAGACTTTTATTATTCTTTACGCGACTACGTTGCAGTCAAAGGTATTAAGGTTCAGTACAATAAGGTTCAGTAGTCACAGGGTCACCCATCTCACGGTTGTGAGGCGTGGCCATAGGTGTAATTTACCGCGGTTCTACTGGGAGCCAGTGTCATTTTCCTGGATGGCAGTCGCTCCCAGGAGGACCCTGCAGTGGTTGTTTGACTAATTTTTATGAATTATATACATACACATGGCTAGCCTCGATTAAGTTTGACCCAAAAGTGCTTGCACATTCAGTTTCTCTTTTGTACGTGTTTCGGGGATGCTCCAGTTATTTTAAGCTAAGAAAAAAATCGTACTACGCGTTTTTGAGAAAAACGATTTTTTCATGTTTAACTTTTAAAAATCTCATATTTCTCGAAAACAGCGCCAAATATGAATAGCAATTCATGGTTCAAAACTGTTCCACTTGCTGGAATCTATAAAATCATACCCTGACCAGATGTTTATCTTGTGTATTTTAACGAATTTAAAAAAAATAGGAACAGTCGATCAAAATCGACTAAAATAGCATTATGTTTAACATTGTCACTGAACCAGAAACAACTACAGTTTAACTACAACTGGCAGTGCAAGTTTGGGAATATTGCATTGAGAGGTTAGGGTAAAGTTCGTTCAACCAAGAAAATGTCCGCTTGTCTGACACTATTGCACGGCGAGGTTCAGGAAAGTTTGGGAAATTTATATAACTTAATTTAAACTTAATTCTATGGAACCTACGGTTGCGCAGTAGTTTTTTGGCCTCTTCTAAAATACCCCAGGACATATGTACCAAAAACTTTTTGTTTTCCATCTTTATGAAAAAAGTTAATTTTTTCAAAATAAATATGGCAAACAACTAATTTTTGGTACATATGTCCGGGACTATACTAGCGGGACCCGAAATACTACTGCGCAGCCGTAGGTGCCATAGAATACTACTGCTCATTGAATTAAGTTATATTAAGTTTTCAAACTTTCTTGAACCTCGCCGTGCAATATTGCCACATAAGCGGACATTTTCTTGGAAGAATGAACTTTACCCTAATCTCTCAATGCAATGTTCCCAAACTTGCGTTGTTAGTTTCAGTAAATCTTCACGGAATTTTTTGTGCTATCTGGGAATTGTCTTCCATACATCCCTATCCATCCTTGCATACATCTTTTGCTTCCTTTACATCTCTACATACCATCCATATATATATATATATATATATATATATATATATATTGTGGCCACCCATCTCACGGTTGTGAGGCGTGGCCATGGGTGTGATTTTCCGCGGTTCTACTGGGAGCCGGTGTCATTTTCATGGATGGCAGTCGCTCCCAGGGGGACCCTGCGGTGGTTGTTTGACCAATTTTCTAATATATATATATATATATGAAGGCGCAGGGTTGTTTGATAAAATATAGGTTACAAATTTCCTATAAACAATAATGTTTGGTACTTACAACAGAAAATCCTGGGGTTTTACTTTCATGTTGAGGTTGGGTCAATGTGATCCGCAGCAAAATGATACTCGATTGATTTAAATTATCCAGATTTGGTATCAAAATTATAATTGAACATGATTTAAATTAATCTCTTCTGGTGGAATTTATCATTTTTATTTGTTGAAAATGCAATCGCTTGGTAGAAAATTAATCTGTTTTGGTTGAGCTTTCAACTATCTTGTTAAAGATTCTTCTTCTTTGGTTGAATTCAATTTTTTAGGGGTTAAAATTCGAATCTCTTTCAGTTGTAATATCAACTATTACATTTTTCGTTGAAAATTCATCTTTTTCGTTAGAAGATTCAATTACTTAATTGAACGTTGATCTACTTTGTTGAAAATGCATTTTTCTAATCGAAGATTCATCATTTTAGTTGAAAGTTAATTTTTTGGTCAAAAATTCAACTATCTTGTAGGTGATTAGTTTTTTTATAAAAATTTATATTTTTCACTTGAAAATTCAACCGTTTTTGGTTGAAAATGTATATATTTTGTCCAAAATTCATCACTTTTAATTGAAAGTGGAACTAAATTGTTTATAATTCATTTTTTTTTTTGAAGATTCAACATTCAATTTGAAAATTCTCCTTTTTGGTTGAAGATTCGATCTTTTTACAGAAAATTATTATTTTTTTTTTAATTAAGTTTTTTAACTGAAAATTTAAGTATTCCATTTATGGCTGGAAATTAATCTTTCTTGGTTGAAAATATGTAATGTAGTTTGTTGAAAATTCTTGTTTTTGGTAGAAAATTAATCTTTTTGTAAGAAACGCAAATATTTTTTTGAAAATTATTTAGCTTTAGTTTTAGGTTCAACTATTTTGTTGCAAATTAATATTTTTTATTCAAAGTTTAACTATTGAGTTGAGTGTTTCTGTATTTTGTTGAAAATTCGTCTTTTTTGGTAGAAAATTAATCTTTTTAGTTGAAATTGTGACTGTTTGGTTGAAAATTGATCTGCATCAGTTATGGATTCAACTACTTTGTTGAAAATTTGTCTTTTTTGCTTAAATTGAAGTTTTTATAAGTTAAAATTAAAATCTTTTTCAGTTGAAATATCAACTATTACATTTTTTGTGAGAATTCATCTTTTTCCCTTGAAAATTTAACCCATTGATTGAATCTTGAACTACTCTGTAGAAAATTCATTTTTTTTGGTCAAAGATTCATCATTTCAGATGAAACTTCATTTCGTTAGTTGAAAATTTTACTATGTTTTTGAAAATTTGTTTTTTTTAGTTCATATTTTTTAGGAGAAAACTTCACTATTTGATTAAAAATTCATGCATTTTGTAAAAAATTAATTTCTTCTGGCAGAAACATAATCTTGGTTGAAAATACTATTTGGTTGAAAATTTATTTATTTTTTTGAAAATTCATGCATTTTTCGAAAATTTATGTGTTTTTTTGAAAATTATTTTTTTGTGGGTGAATTCATTTATTTTATTTTATTTTTGTTTTATTCATTTTTTTTATTCTTCTTTTATTTATTCATTTATTTTTATTTACTTTTTTATTATATTATATTATATTATAATAATAATAATATTATATATTATAATATTTATTTTTTATTATTCTTTTATTTATTTATTTATTATTTCATTTATTTATTTTATTCATTTTGATTTAATGTGAAAATCCTTTCTGGTTGAAGTAACAACAATTACAATTTTCGTTGAGAATTCACCTTTTTTTTGTTGAAAATTCAACTACTTGGTTGAATGTGGAACTACTTTGTTGAAAAAATCATTCTTTTTTTGGTTGAAGATTTATAATTTACGTTGAAAATTCATCTTCTTGGTTGAAAATTTAACTATTTTGTAGATGCTTTTTTTATGAATATATATATTTTCAGTTGAAAATTCAACTATTTGGTAAAAAATGTATGTATTTTGTTGAAAATTCAACTGTTTGAGAATTCATGCATATTGTTGATCATTTTTTCCAGAAAATTAATTTTCTTGGTTGAAAATTGATGTATTTATTTTGTTGTAAATTCGTGTTCTTGGGTAGAAAATTCAACATTTTAGATGAAATTCTTCTCCTTCATTGACTAAAAAATCTTTCTTGGTTGAAAATTCAACTCTTTTGTCGAAAATTCATGTTTTTTTGGGTGAATTCAACTGTTTGGTTAAAAATTGATCTTTCTTGTTGAATATTCATCCATTTGGATAAAAACTCATCTATTTTGTTGAAAATGCAATACTTTGACATGAATTTTCAGGGTTTGAAATTAACTTAAGTCAAAAATTTCTTTTTTCCGTCAATTTACACAACAAAACAAAAACGCGACTGTCGGCTGCGAAGATCGTGAAGTTGGGCTAGAAGATTTTTTGATTCACTAGATTGGATCATTTTGATATTAAATGGAAGATTGTATTTAACTGCAGAATTTTTGATAACGCAGAATTTACTGTGACTATAATTACTGAGTGAAATTGTATGTAATTCATAAATCCCTTATATAAATCAACAATAAAATAAGATCACCTCCTCTGAGATTGAACCTACAGAAAGTTCGACTCGTGAATAATCGATGGGGGGATTCGATCTCCGTACTGAATGAGATTCCAGGCGTGTAAGGTCGTTGCCGGACCTCCGGCCTCGAGTGGGTAGACACACCACATGGGTGATTCTACTAAAGGGACCCTTTTCAGTTCGACTTTTGTGGCAAAAAATTTTTTAGATTTTAAAATTTTTTTCTTAAAATGAATCCAACGTTTAGACGGAAGCTTAAAAATTGTTGATGAGCTTGTTGTAAACGTATTTTTGTACTTGTCACTCAAATTTTTGTAGTCTATCTTCCACTAACAGAACCGCGTGAAGAGATTTGCTCAGTGGATTAATATAATCGCTTTGTGAAGCTCTTCACCTGGGGTGATTGCTAGAGATACTGATTAGCGACCCATGAGGGAGCGGTGTTGTGAGATGAGTGTGTCGTTTGATTCTCATTACGCCTATATATGATTTTTTAGGTCACTGATTCCGAATCTAAAGTCAACATTTTTCGAAATTAGATTGGTGGATCAAATATGCCGGACAAGTATTTCAAAAAAATATTGGGTTCACTCAAAACGCAGTATCTAAGAACATTTTATTAATAGACGATCTTTCATGAAACTGAGTTTAAACTTTGGTTTGTTTGAACAATTTATTCAAAAATGTGGGATACGGAAAAACAAATAGCACTGTTCGATTCTACGGGAAAAATTACATAGATGCCATGTATGAGATAATTTTTTTCTCAACCCTGTTGGTTATGCAGTATGAATAAACAATTACATGGTATGACACCCGCTGACGCATTTGATTATATTTACATAACAATTGCATTTAAATATTAACATTTACATATATAAACATTTTTACACACATATATATATATATATTTACATAAAAATTATATTTACATATTTTACATAACAAATAGGGTCGAGAAAAAAATTTTCCAACACATGGACTGTATGTAATTTTTCGTGTAGAATCGAATGGTGTTATCAGTTTTTTCGTAATTTACATTTTTTCAGATTGTTAGAACAAAAATTATTTAAACAACCGCGATTTTAAATTACTTCACATGAAAAATCATATTTTAATTAAATGTTATCATTCCAACATTATCTTTTCTACTATGTCAATTGGTCTGCCTATAGAACTTGATAGGTTGAAAAATTGTCTATATCTTTATAAGTTGTTTATAAATGTTCAAATTAGAAAAATTTCTCATTACTAAGACCATTCTAATAATAAATTGGACGAATTTAAAAAAATTACTTTTTAACGAACTTTCATGAAAGTGGGTATTTTTCAACATGTCTACAGTGCACAGGAAATATTCTATTTCAAAAAAACTAAAACTCAATATTTTTTTTTACAAATTTTTCACATAAATACAATTTCAGAAGGCTATATCTCTTAATCTATATGAGATGAATTTTTTTTTAATTTTACGGGGAATTTAATGTACTTTGATTTTTGGTGAGACAAATTTCAAGTGCCATGCTCTGTAGTAAAGAGATATTTTAAAAACTGATAAGAACTGCAATTTTTCATAATTTTTCCAAAATTTTGATGGGTCCTGAACGTCCAAAGATGTTTAACATTCAGATACATTAATTCGATTTCAAGTTACAAAGTTTAAGCTATGAAAGCACCGCTTTGGAGTTATTTTTACAAAAAATACATAAGTACCTGAAAATTAAAATTGAAGAATTAAGTTTATTCGACAATCTCCTCAGCGATTTTTTCACTTTGGTCTCCAAATAATCGCGAGGCATCACTGAAATGATATGAGAAGAAAAATGAACTCAATCCAAGCCCATCGTGCAAGATGAATGTTCATAAGGTCATTTTTTATTTACTTTTTCATATTTAAGTGATTGATTGAACACAAATATGCATATTTAACTTATAAGAATAATGTCTCACTAGATTTAAACAAAATATTTGTCCATATTATGGTTGAATAATACTGTAACAGCAAACAAAATGAAATCTCTGAGTCGCAGCAAAAAAGGCTTCGGAGATGAAAAAGGCTTTAGAGATGACCAAGTGCATACATTTTTTAATGTTATAACCAACGCAGTTGAGCTAAAAAATTTTCTCGTAACATCATTCAATATATAAACACTTTTTATGATGTATTATTGTCATAGGATTTTCTTTTTCTACCTCTTTTTTTTTGTTGTACATTCATTGTACATTTGTTTCTAATGAGCCTAAAAAGTGGGTAGTTTCGAAGTCTACTTTTAATGTATGATGTTCGTGGCTGTTTATTTTTTGGTATACAAAAAAGTTTCATAAAAAAACATTTCATTTTGATCTTTGAGAAAAATTATTTTGTTGTCCTCTAGGAAACGAGGCATTGAAGATGAATCGGAATTTTTACTCGCGACAAAATAATGGTTTCAATTATGCATTCCAAAAGAACATTTTCACATATATAAATTTAATAGGAATGGAAAATGAATATAGAGGTCTGAGCTTTAATATCATAGATAATAAAGCTTTATTTACATATTTTTGAGCATGTTAAAACAACACTGTTAAAAATGTTTGTGATTTTGCAATACTTTACAATACAAATTGTTATGTAAAATTGCAAGCACTATATTAAAAAGTGAAATTGCAATACATTAATTGCAAAATTACAATACAAGTATTGTAATTTCCAAATATATATCTTTTTCAAATATAGTTTCAACATTTGATGAAGTGTTACTGATGTTACTTGAATGAAAAAGTTGTAAAATACGATTTGCCTGATATACTGATTTTAACAAGAATCTGGATTGGTGGAAAAATCATTAAGAAATTAAATAAGTTACATACCTTGCCTAAAAACAATTTATCATGTACTAAATTTTCATCTTCAGAATGCATTTCTGGGTATTGTTCACCTAAACGTCATACTTAATTCTTGATTTATTTGTGATCAAACGCTAAGACCAGTGATCTTTAATTTTTAATGAAAATATAATGCAAACCATATATGCTGGAAAATTTCAATACAATTATTGTAAAATTATAACAGAAATTTTTAACAGTGAAGATAATGTAATGTTATTCTACTTTGAGGAAAACCTGAAGACAACGTTCTAACGCTTCCATTGTTAAGAAGGGTTTGTGTTGAAAATTTATTAAGTACCTACAATTATAGCTAAACATTTTAGTTTCAGAGCGTACCGCCGAGAAATTTGAAATTCAAGGACATTTCAATAAAAAAAATCCTCGAATGCTAAAAATCATGTTAGTGACATGTCAAAAATGAATCGGAGATGGCCCATTTGAAGCTCCTACATACATACAACTCATGGGAACTGGTGACAGAGATTTTTTTTTTTATTACTTACGGGTAAAATTACTACTATGCAAATTTTAAACAAATGAAAATGAATAGTGTTGAAGAAAATGACTGGGACGTCGAAAAGGTCCCTTTGAGTAGAATGACCCATATACAGTATGCACTCTGTAAGCGTGCGTGGCTTTTACGACGTTTTATTTCCTCGAGAATGCCCAATGCCCATTTGCATGGTGCAATATCGTACATTCTTGGGTGCCCAATTACGCGAGTCGATCCAGGATCGATAAGAGTCGAAGGTGGTCCAGCGCCACACGAGTATCGAATGCGGATTGTGGCTGTGGGTCCTCTCATGATACATTGCGAATGAGCACGCTACCCACGGATGCTCGATATGTTTCTCTATATTCCCCTGGATAGAGGCCAAGGGGCCCCATGGCCTCCATGCAATCAGGGTAGGGGGTAGGGATCCCTACTTCCAATGCCCTGGATGATCATTAGCATGACAGGAAATGCAATTTCATAGCGCACGCGATAAACAAGCAACTTTCATGTTCAGGTCATTCGTTCTTCCTTTTTCCTTTCAGGGAGAAAAATTCAAATCCAAAATCTTTCACTGAGTACTAGAAGTCCAGTCAATCATTTTCACGTTGATTTTTTCGGCTAGAGTACTATACATTTTATATTTGAAACTAAGCACACAGTACCTTTTGTAATAAACAAACACTAGCAAACGGTCATGGATTGAAAAATTCAAAAGTATACTACTACCGTTACACACTTTGTAGCGATATGACTGAAATTGTATTAAAAAATCCTGGTAGATGAAGTACGAGAGCGTAGACAGGTTGGAAGAAGCAAAATTTTCGAGAGCACACATTAATGGGAAGGAGACAGCCAATATCTCAGAAATACTACACAGTCAATGTTACAGTCAATGGTACATAATATGCACATATTCTTAGTATGGCATCTTCCTCGTAGGCAACGAGGGTATAATTTCTTTTATCTGAATGTTTGTGAAACCTATGGCAACATTTTTTTGATAAGCACCAGGTTAACAATTTAATTAGTAATAATATTGAAAATTGTATGTAAAACCTTATGGCAACCTTACTTTTTGATTAGTACCATTTTAATATTTGAATTAGTTGTACAAATGAAAAACCTGGAAAGATTATTACAAGATTCATAGAAAGTATATTAAGTATATTTGAAATCAAGAATATCTGCAAAGAATCATGAGATTAGAGACAATGTAAATACAGTACTTAATGGTACATAATATGCACATATTGTTAGTATGGCATCTTCCTCGTAGGTAATGAAGGTATACTTTCTTTTATCTGAATGTATGTGAACCTATGGCAACATTTTTTTTTTATGCCTACCAGGTTAACAGTTTAATTAGTTATAAAATTGAAAATTGTATGTAAAACCTTATGGCAACCTTAATTTTTCATAAATACCAGGCTAACATTTGAATTAGTTGTACAAATGAAAAACCTGAACAGATTATTACAAGATTTATGGAAAGTATATTAAATATATTTGAAATAAAAAATATCTGTGAAATATCATAAGATTAGAGACAATGTAAATAAAGTACTCAATGGTACATAATATGCACATATTCTTAGTATGGCATCTTCCTCGTAAGCAAGGAGGGTATAATTTTTTTTATCTGAAAGTATGTAAAACCTATGGCAACAATATTTTTTGATAAGTACCAGGTTAACATTGAAATCAGTTGTACAATTGAAAAACCTGGAAAAAATTATTACAAGATTTATGTACACAGAACATGGGAAATGAAGGAAAGAGATCATAGTGCCAAGATCAAGATTTTGTGGGTTGATTTAGAACCAATCTATCCAGATTATTCAACTTCTCAAAAAGAAAAAGGTAATAATCCAAACCAATAACACATTTCTGAAAAATTACTAACGTTCTCAAATTTTTGAAGTATATTTCAGTAAAATTGATATTTTTTGGTAAATTGTGTTAATCATGAACAACCTGAAGTAAAAGAAATCTCAAGTATTCATAGGAAACCCTGCAGATTGGAACTTACCTTCGCTTAATGTCTCTTTTTTAAAATTTCTTAAAGATCGAAATAAAGTCTAATTTTTTCATGGAAATTTTTTGTGTACTGAAAAGAACACCCAAAAAGTTCACAACTCAAAAATAGACTTTCAGACTACCTGTTTTTTCGGCTCATTAGAGACAGATGTACAATAATTGTACACAATAAGAAGAAAAAAGAGGGAAGAAAAGAAAGAGTTAACCAAAACCATCCTCGCAGTCTTTCTTTTCTCCGTCTTTTTTATACTACTATGAACCCAACATGTTTCGAAGCCAATTTGAACTTCCTCATCAGAGGTGATTTATAGGATAACTACAGTTATGGATAATAAAACATATAATAATTGTGTATATGTGCATGGCAGCTTTTCTTTATAACTAAATTTAAGAATGATTATTGAATTTATTGATATTCTGATTTAAAGTTACTTAAGTAAAAACATGTTTTTTTTATTAAAATGAAATATCTGTTTTGGAAAAACATGAAAATTGCATTTTATCAATAATTCTTTCTGTAATGCACCCAATCTGGGTTTTTACTAACTGAATAAATTCATGTGATACAACTATACGGGACTTTCAGTAACATCTTTCATAAAATCACATTCCGGCAAATTTTTTTCTTTATCAATTAAACTGAAAATTAAATTAGAAGGAACAAGAAAATGAGAAAAAGTAAAATAATTTTTTAATATAACTTCCTGCCTATCATATCCGAGATTTCGCAATCCAAAGTTCAGCAAACACTACACCACAACACTAATTAAACAAAATTTTTAATCATTTTGGAAAGCACGTTTGTAAATTTTGTCAACTCTTTTACTATAATTTTTTTTTTTAATTATGATATAAATTCTTCGCCAGGAAGAAGATTCAAAGAAACACAAACTGCACTGAATGGCAGAAATTGTAAGACTAAACTCGTCTTTGTAGCCACTCAGGCAAACAAATAAGTTTTTTTTTTTGAAAGAAAGAATAACCAGTCCTAGACCCTCATAGAAATCATCTGTTCGAAGAATGCCAATAGATTTCAGGAAACTGTACAGAAAGTTTTAGCTCCAAATATCAAAATTCAGAGTTTTTGCCAAAGAGGCAATAATGAGATAGTAAAATATTTTAAACATTAAAATTTGAGAATTAATTTTAATTGAAAACAAAATTATATCCCAAATTATGTGCATCCTGCCGGCAACATTATTATATTTATAATAGGTACCAGGAGGACATTTTAGTTATATTATTCTCAGAAAAATTCAAAAAATAGTAGACCGGAAGTATATTAAATATATTTGAAAACAAAAATATCTGTAAAAAATCACAAGATCAGAGAAAATGTGAATGAAGCACTTAATGGTACATAATATGTACATATTGTTAGTATGGCATCTTCCTCGTAGGTAACGAAGATATACTTTCTTTTATCTGATGTACGTAAAACCTATGGCAACATTATTTTTTGATGAGTACCAGGTTAACAGTTTAATTAGTTATAAAATTGAAAATTGTATGTAAAACCTTATGACAACCTTAATTTTTCATAAATACCAGGCTAACATTTGAATTAGTTGTACAAATGAAAAACCCGAAAAGATTATTACAAGATTCATGGAAAGTATATTAAATATATTTGAAATCAAAAATATCTGTAAAAAATTATGAGACTAGAGGCAATGTAAATACAGTACTTAATGGTGCATAATATGCACATATTGTTAGTATGGCATCTCCCTCGTAGGCAAGGAGGGTACCATTTCTTTTATCTGAAAGTATGTAAAACCTATGGCAACCTTATTTTGTGATAAGTACCAAGTTAAGATTTGAATCAGTTGTACAATTGAAAAACCTGGAATAAATTATTACAAGATTTATATACACAGAACATGAGAAATGAAGGAAAGAGATCATAGTGCCCAGATCAAAATTTTGTGAGTTGATTTAGAACCAATCTATTCAGATCATTCCATTTCTTTAAAAGAAAAAGCTGATAATCCAAACCAATAAGACATATCTAAAAAATACTAACGTTCTCAAATTTTTGAAATATATTTAAGTAAAATAGGTATCTTTTGGTAAATTGAGTTAATCATTAACAACCTCAATTAAAAGAAATCTTAAGTATTCATAGGCGACCCTGCAGATTGGAACCAATCTTTGCCTCATGTCTCTCTTTTAAAATTTCTTAAAGATCGAAATGAAATCTATTTTCTTATGAAAATTTTTTGTTCACTGAGAAAAAACATCCAAAAAATTCACAATTCAAAAATAGACTTTGAGACAATTTACTAAAAGATGTTTATTTTTATTTGAATACAGTATACAAATTTAAGGAAGTTAGCATTTTATATAAATGATTTATTGTTTTGGATTATTACCTTTTTCTTTTTTGAAAAATGGAATAAACTGAATAGATTGGTTCTAAGTCAACCTACGAATATCTCAATACTTCTTATTCTTTCGCCAAGCTATGTTATCTCCTAATAAGCTGAACAAATTGGATGACCTGATTTAAAAATCAATTTTGTACAACATAATAAGAATCTTTTTTTATTGCAGGCTATATAAATGTAGTTGCAACGTGATGGCTTCCATCATGGGCCTGCAACAACAGACGCAGGCAGCACCACAGGACACAGTTGATTATGCAGGCTATTTGCAGTCCTCCCACAGTCATCAGGTTCATGGCAAGCAGTCCGAAAGACAGCAGCTTCAAGGTGGTCAAAAAATATTAGCCAAGGATCACAACACCAGCGTCACCAGCACTAAGGGCTTGTTAAATGGTCCCGGACAGAACAATTGTTTTCTCAACAGTGCCGTTCAGGTGAGTGACCTCAAAAAATCTCTTTAAAGCCTACACGAAAAAAATTGGCAAGGGCACAGGAACTAAAATTATCAAGTTGCATACAATATCGATGCATTGTCCAATTTATTTATTCATACATCTTTTATGTACGTTGTTAGTTACAAATGACATACCTGTAGTTCCCACAAACACAGTGTTTTTAGCTCCCACAACCATAGAGTTTGTAGTTCATTCTGTTTTGATTGGTACCGCTTCTTATCTGGTGGCTTCCACAATCACAGTGTTTGTAGCTCCCAAAACCACAGTGTTTGTAGCTCATCCTGTTTCCATTGGTACCGCTCCTTATCTGATGGCTTCCACTACCACCGTGTTTGTGACTCCCACAACCACAGTGTTTGTAGCTCATCCTGCTTTGATTGGGACCGCTTCTTATCTGGTGGCTTCCACTACCAACGTGTTTATGGTTCCCACAATCACAGTCTTTGTAGCTCCCACAACCATATCGTTTGTAGCTCATCCTGCTTTGATTGGGACCGCTTCTTATCTGGTGGCTTCCACTACCAACGTGTTTATGGTTCCCA
>JAUMHM010000085.1:2117170-2131693 GCA_032362435.1 Melikaiella ostensackeni
CCCCCCCCCCCCCCCCCCCCCCCCCCCCCCAAAGCATTTCTTACGTAAGTTTCCTCTATCTAATTATATTTTTTTGATATGCTAATTGAAACCAATTGTGGCTGTAAGAATAACTTTTTATACTATATATTGTACACATTGAATCATTATTTGTTTTATTTCTTTTTTGTTATATAATATTTCATATTACATACGTTCAATAAATATAGAGCCGAGAAGTTAACCATTCTCGAAATCTGGTGTACACCTCTCATGAAATCTTTTAGAATCCCTGGAAATATTTACAGTACCGTGAATTCTTTTGAAAATTTTGTAAATTAGTTAACATTTTTTAAATCATGTGAAAATTTCTTAAAATCCTTTGAATTTCATGGATATCGTACATAATCTCTTAAAATTCCTTGAAATGCTTTAAAATCTGTGGGAATCCTTTAAACTTCTTTTGGATTCCGTGAAATCTTTTGAAATCTTACGAAATCCTCTGAAATCCGTGGATATACTTCGATTCTCTTGAAATCCATTGAAATTATGGAAACCGCTTTAAATCTCTTAAAACCCACTAAAATACCTAAAAATCCTTTGAAATCTAATTAAAATCCCCTGATATCCTTCAATATTCGTGAAAATTCTTCAGTATCTCTTAAAAACCTTCAAAATCCTTTGAAATTCCGTGACTTCTTTTGAAATATTTTGAAATCTCTTAAGATCCCTTGAAATTCTTTGACATCCGCGAAAATCGTTCTTAATTCCTTAAAATCCTTCAAATCCTTGAAAATCCGTCCAAATCCTTCGGTATCTTTTGAAAATCTTTCGAATTGTCTTAAAATCCTTTGAAATCACCGAGACCGCTTTGAATTTACTAAAATCCGTGGATATACTCTGAAATCTCTTAAAATCCATTGGAATTATCGAAACCGCTTCAAATCTCTTAAAATCCATTAAAATACCTAAAAATCCTTTGAAATCTTTGAAATCTAATTAAAATCCCCTGATATCCTTCAAATTTTGTGAAAATATTTCAGTATCTCTTAAAAACCTTTAAAATCCTTTGAAATTCCGTGACTTCTTTTGAAATATTTCGAAATTCCTTAAGATCCCTTCAAATCCCTTGAAATCCTTTGTAATCCGCGAAAATCGTTCTTAATTCCTTAAAATCCTTCAAAATCCTTAAAAATCCGTCGAAATCTTCCGGTATCTTTTGAAAATCGTTTGAATTGTTTTAAAATCCTTTGTAATCACCGAGACCACATTAAATTTATTAAAATCCGTGAATATCTTTTCAAATCTTTTGAAATGCCGTGTAATCTTTCGAAATCTTATGAAATTCCTTCAAATCTCTTCAACTGTTCGAAATCTAATTGAAATTCCATGACATCCTTCAAAATTCGTAAAAACCTTTGGCATCTCTTAAAATCTTTTGAAATCTTTTAAAATCCCGTGACGCCTTTTGAAATACTTCGAAATCTCTTAAAATTCCTCAAAATCCCTACAAATCCGTCGAAATCCTTTGGTATCTCTTGAAAATCTTTTGAAATATCTAAAAATCTTTTTGAATAATCGAAACTGCTTTAATTTCTTAAAATGCATTAAAATTCTTTTAAATCTTTGCAAATTATTTGAAATCCCGTGAAATCCTAAGAAATTCCTTCAAATTCCTTTAAATCTTCGAAATCTAATTTAAATCCCCTGACATTCTTCAAAATTCATGAAAATACTTCGGTATCTCTCGAAATCCTGGAAAATCCTTTGAAATCCCGTGAATTTTTTTGAAATATTTCAAAATCCATTAAAATCCCTAAAAATGTGTCGAAATCCTTCGGTATCACTTCCAATCCCGTAAAATCTCTTAAAATCTGAATAAACTCCTTGAAGTTCCTTAAAATCTCGTAAAATTCCCCCAAAAATTGAGATTCTCTGTGAAATTGTACTAGGTAATATCTTCAAATACTTGGAATCTTTTAAAATCATTCAAAATCTTTAAAACCACTTTGGAATCGTTTGAAATACCCGAAAACTTTTGTAATCCCTTCAAATCTTTTTAACAAATCCCTTGAAATCTCATGAAATCTCCGAAAGCTTTGAAAATATTGTTAAATTCCGAAAAAATGGTATTTCTTTGAAATACGTACTTAGTAGTCTTTTGAAATACATACATTAAAATCCCTTCAAATTTGTCGAAATCCTTTTAAATCACTGTAAATCTTTTGAAATCCCTTGAAATCTTTTGAAATATCGTTTAAAGTGATAATAATTGATGCTATATTGTTGATATATTGAGTAAAAATACAAAATCTTACGTAAGAAGGGTGGGGAGGGGGGGGCCAAAAAATTCTTACGAATCCTTACAATATGGGGGGATGAGGTTTAAAATTTTAAGAACCATCCTTACGTAATTAGTTGACGTTCCCTTGTTGGCATACATAACTTTATATTGAAGTAAAGAAGTGTTTAGAGTTAAAGAATTAAATAAATAAATAAACAAATAAATATATATATGTATGAAATTGGCAATTTTTACTAACGTTGACTCCTATGTATTTTTCACTTGCGGCGAAAGAAGCTTCCAAGCACAGTGTTATGAAAAAAATCCCAACAGCTGTTACAGAAAACATTATTCTTGATGCTTCATCACCTGAGTTTAGTTTCGCATTCCCTGAGGTAGGCATTCGTTGTATGGATACCTAAAAATTGTACATGAAATAATTTAAATAATGATTTAAAATATTTCGGACACATTTGAAAATAATAGAGGTTTATTGGAGGTTTCAAAGTTTGTTATATAATTTATATTTCATACGTTCAATATTTATTATATTATTTTCCTCGAAAAAAGTTTTAGCAGATAAAAAAACAATTTTCGAATAATTTTATGTCTCGCTGAAGTTTAATTATCAGTGAATGTTAGACTCATTGGAACTTTAATGATAGGTTGCCTCAAAGTTTATTTTCAGATAAAGTTCTGCTAGAAAAATATTACAGCTTTTATTATTATTATATTGAACTCCAATTTTCTTACTATGTTTTTCTAGACTGTTTCGAACAAATTCTCGAATGAAATTTCCAATATCTCAATAACCTTTATAAATAGATTTTCCAATTATATGGGCAGCTCGGAAAATATGTTCTCTGATATTGCTTTTATAAAATAGTACGAGTATATTGTGCATGAAAAGGAATTAAAACTTTATACGGTTATTTTTCCGCACGCAATTGAACAACTGAAAAAACTGAATACAAAATAAAAGATATAATTCCAATCTGAAGGCTAAAAATTTTAAAAAATGTAGATGACCTTTTGAACTACACTTAAATGGAAATCAAAAAGAAAATGAGATACGTTTGCTTTAAAATGGAAAATTTTAAGCTTGTAGTACTATAATTTTGTAAATTATCCAGTTTTTAATTATTTCAAGCAGATCAATATATACTTTTAAACATTGAACCATTATTTGAAATTGAAGCTTTGAAAAATTTAGCAGTTTGAAATTTGAACTATTGACAATTTGAAAAATGACGAAAATCTTAAACATTTGCAAATTCAAATGTTCAATGTTCAACATTATTATCATTAATACATTACAAATTGAACCATCTTAATCTTAAATTTAACAAATTGAAAATTGAAAATTTTTCTATTTGTTCTTCTTCAAAATAGATGCATACAAAATTTCAAGCTGAAAGTGATTAAAAACTAATAATTTTAGAAAAAATTTACTTGGGAAATACTCTAAATTGAAAGGTTTCTAAATCGGGGACGTTGAAAGTGGGATAGTTTAGAATAAGAAGTAATCAAAAGCTAACAATATCTATTAATTTTCAAGCACTTATATAAATTAGAGCTTTTTTAATTCTAATTCTCAAAAACTTGGCAATATTTTATAATTTGAAGCATTTTATAATTTATATACATTTAATAAAATTTATGATAATGTGAACAAATTTTATGAAATTTTATCATTAAAAATATATTGTACGACTTCAAATCTGAATGAGTGAGAAATCGGACAAATTTAAATTAAAGTTAAAAATGCTTAAAACCGTAATATATTTTAAGCAGGAAACACTCAAAGAAGAATTTCGAGTGGTCAATGAAATAATTTGGACAAGTATAAAAAGTTACGATTGATGTAAATGTCTCTGCTTGTAAAGTGATTTCAACATTAGTTGTATTTCATTATTTCTTTCAATAGTTCTTAACGTTTTACTAAAGTTTTAGTCAAAAATGACTAATCATAAGTGGCAAATTTCACTATAGTAAATTAGATCATCCGCTTCCTACTTTATCGACATTTTTTTCTCAACAACTTACATCCACACCAATTGAGATATCGAGTTGAAAATTTGGGAAATTAACTAAAAGGAACTGAGGAACGTTTGCATACTTATTTAGAAAATTTTTGGAATTTTTTTTTTCGAATTTACAGAAATTTAGAACCATACAAACGTTCCTTTCTAACTTTTATTTAGTTTTCCATATTTTCAACTCGATATCTCAATTCATGTGAACGTGAGTTTTTGCAAAAAAATGTCGGTAAGGTAGGAATCGGGCTAGTATTACATGGCCTTAAGGCAACTTCAATTTTCTCAAAGGGGCTATCCATGAATTACTGTCTCATTAAGTGAAATGTAGCTACCTACTACGGAAAATATGATTCGAAAGTCAAGTATGTTTTAAAATAAAAAGAAAGGAAATTAAACCATTGGGAATGTAAAACGAATAAACTATGATCCCGGCGAAAATTAAAACGTATAAAAATCTACTTCACTTAGTACAAAATAATAAAATATATCCACAGATACGTCTGTTAAATCTTTAGAAATCTTTGAAATCCATTAAAATCCTTGAAAATCATTTGCAATCCTTAAATATCCCTTGATATCTTTGAAATTATTTGGAATTTATTGCAATCTTGTAAAATCCCCAAAAAGCTTTGAATTTTCAAGTTCTCTAGATATCCATTGTATCCCGTCAAATTCCTTGAAATATTTGAATTTTTCTGAAATCCCTTACAAACTTCTGATATCCCTTGAAGTCTTTTAAGTACTGTAAAAATACATTAAAATCCTTTGATATCCTATTGATATCCTGTTGATATGTCTTTAAAACCCCTTGAAATTTTTAAAGTTGAATCTTGAAATTTCTTAAATCCCTTAAAATCTTTGAAATCCTATAAAATATTTGGAAATCCCACGAAAATCGAATAAAATCCCTTGAAATCTTTTGAAATCATTTGAAAAATCTAAAAATTCCTTCTTATCTTTGAAATTATTTGAAATCCATTGAAATCTTGTATTCTCAAAAAGCTTTGAAATTCTATGAAATTTTTTTAAAATTTCATTTAATTTCATTTTATTTATAACCCAAAGTTCTCTAGAAATCCGTTTAATCTGTTGAAATCCTTTAAAATCCCTTGAAGGATAATTCAATTTCCTTTTTCCCTAAAGATTCCTAGATATCCGCTGAAACCCCCTAAAATCCCTTGAAATCCTATTAAATCTCATTCAATTTTTTTAATCAGTTGGAATCCCTCTTCAAATCTGTTCAAATCATCTAAAGGAAATCCTTTGAAATTTTTGAAATCCTTATAAATCCTTCAAAATTTAATTTAATTTATTTCCTAAGGTTCTCTAGAAATTCGTTGAAATCCCCTAAAATTCGTTGAAGTATTTTGAAATCCCGCGAAACATCCTTTGAAATCCCTTGAAAATTTAAAAAAAATTTTGAGATCTTTGAAAATCCCTTGATAACTTTGAAATTATTTGAAATCTATTTAAATCTTGTGAAATCCCCAAAAAGCTTGGAAATTCAATCAAATTCCTTGAAATCTAATTTAATTTAATTTCATTTATAACCCAAAGTTTTCTAAAAATCCGTTTAATCTCCTTAAATTCCTTGAAATCCTATGAAATCTACTTAAATCTTGGAAATCTATTCGAATAATTTAAAAACTCTTGAAATCTGTTGAAATCATACGAAATTCTTTAAAATACCTTCAAATGCTTTGAAATCCCTTGAAATCTGTTGAAATCCTTTGAAATCTCTTGAAAGTTAATTTAATTTCCTTTACTCTTTAAAGTTTTCTAGCTATCCGCTTAAATATTCTAAAATTCTATGAAATTCTATGAAATTTTTCTAATCAGTTGGAATCCTTTAAATACCTTTAAATACTCTTCAAATATGTTGAAATCATTTAAACAAAATCTTCTGAAATATTTAAAATCCATATAAATCCTTTGAAATTTAATTTAATTTATTCCTAAATGTTTTCTAGAAACTCGTCGAAATCCCCTAAAATTTCTTGAAATATTTAAAATCTTCTGAAATCCTTCACAAACTTCTGATATACCTTGAAATCTTCCGAATACTGTGGAAATACATTAAAATCCTTTGATATGCTATTGATGACTCTTCAAAACCCCTTTAAAATCTTTAAAGTTGAATCGTGAAAATTGTTAAGTCTCTTAAAATCTTTGAAATCCTATAAAATATTCGAAAATTCCACAAACATTCACTGAAATCTTTTGAAATATTTTGAAATCCCGTGAAACATCTTTTGAAATCACTTGAAATCTTTTGATATTATTTGAATTTTTTAAAAATCCCTTGACAGCTTTGAAATTATTTTAAATCCATGAAAATCTTGTAAAATCTCAAAAAGCTTTGAAATTCTATAAAATTCCTTAAAAATTTAATTTCATTTGATTTCCTTTATAACCCACAATTTTCTAGAAATCCGTTTAATCCCCTTAAATTCCTTGAAATCCTATGAAATCTCCTTAAATCTTCGAAATCCATTTAAATCATTTAAAAACTCTTAAAATCTGTTAAAATCATACGAAATTCTTTGAAATACTTTAAAATTCTTTGAATTCCTTGAAAAATGTTGAAATTTAATTTAATTTGATTTATTCCCTGAAGTTCTCAAAAAGTTCGTCGAAATCTGTTGAAATCCATTAAAAACTTCTAAAATCCTTTAAAATCCCTGAAAACCTTTCAAATCCAACGAAATCCTTTAAAAACTCTTAAAATCTGTTGAAATCCTCTAAAATCCACTGAAATATCTTCAATTTTTTAAAATCCGTTGAAACCCCTCGAAATTTATGAAACAATCTGAAAATTTCTTGAAATACTTTGATGTTTTTAAAATCTTTTGAAAATAATTGAAATCTGATTAAACCCTGTTAAAACTCCTGAAAATCTGTTCAATCTTTTAAAATCGTTTCAAATTCTTTGAAATATCTTTTAAACCATCCTAAAACCTAAACCTTAATTATCCCGTAAAATTGTTTAAATTCCTTAAAATCTTCAGAATTCTCGGAAATCCTATAAAATTTCTCAAATCTTGTAACATTTCTTAATACCTTTAGAAATCCCTTTCAATCCCACGAAAATCGATTGAACTTCCGTATTTAAATATTTTGAAATCCCGTGAATCATTTTGAAATATTTAATGTCTTTTAGAATTTCCTTAAAAATTTTGAAATCTTTGAAATCCTCTAAAATCCCATGAAATCCCTTGAAATTTGGAAAATCCTGTGAAATCCCATGAAATAAGATAAAATTTCTAAAAATTCCCTTCAAATCTTTGAAATATCTAAAAATCTCGTATCGTGATGACTTGGAAAAAAATTACGTGACATGGAACAGATCGTAACACCCCCCCCCTCTTAAAACGGTCACGTAATTTATAGATGGCCCCAAATCTATGAAATTAAAAAATTTTCAATAGAAACTGTTCGGAATTAAATACTTTAAAATGAAGTCGTAAAGGGTAATGGATTTGAATTCCTGATATCGAGTTGCAAGAAAATATGGATAAATGTTTAAAAATTAGACGGAAATATACAAAATAGATAAATAGAAAAAGAATTCAAGTTTATCTCTGGTCAAATGTATCAGTAGTACAATATTACAGTTATCGTGAAATATAAATTCTCCACTGGGAATATGTATCGGGATGATGATTCATCATAAGTAATAAAAAAAATTGTATGTATCAATTTATGTAGACATAAATCAAACAATAACAAAATTGAAGTCATGAGTGGAATTTTAAATTAATTAATTATTTCAATTAATTGTTTTGATTAAATTATTCAATTAATATGATAATAAGAAGAAGTTATTACCTTGCGCGCAAACGAAGGATTTGGAGCTGACATATTAATAAAAGCTTCATCGATGCACATTTGAGTTTGCACATATGGAATGTATGTCAGAAAAATGTGTCGCACATAATAAAAATTATAATCTTGAAAAACACCTCCTAATAAATTAGTTGGAGTATCGTAGGAAGATCTTAGTGTATAATCAAGGTCTTTCCGAGAAGAAGATTCATCATCTTTAAATATGATTGCAAGAATTTTATCATGGAAATCGAAACTGTTGTCAAAAGAATGATTTTTCAACATTTTTTCTTCTGAAGGAAATCCAGTGACATCTGCAAATAATGTTGTGTTTTTTTACTAAATCTATTATTCTTCCGAATAAAATATAAACTTGAAAGATTAGGGTGACTCAAAAAAAAGTTTCTTTGGTTTGAGGCGGCACCCCCCAAAAAGGCAGAGACATTAAGAAAACACCTCTTTTTATGAACTGTTAAAAAATTCGCAGTGAAGTTTTTTGAGGGATGTTCACTGAAATGAAAAAAAAATCGGGCACAAACCCATTTAAACATGTTGAAATTGCTATAGATTAAAAGAAAAACAGGGTGGCCGCTGGACCGAGAAACCGGGAAAACCGGGAAATCATAGTGAATTATTTTCTGACTGGGAATTTAACAAAGTTTTAGGAAAAAAATATCCAATCACTTGAAATATTTCGAATTTCATATCACAGGATCTAATTCAATTTAAAAAGAGATGCAGTTTGGATGACTGAAACAATTAAAAATTAAAATCGTTTGAGACTGAAAATTATTAAAAAAAAAAACGTTTCTATGTTGGTCATCTGTAAATATAAATAAATTAATGATTTCACAAGACTATACTAAACTATTTTAAATTTTAAAATAATTTCAAATTCATAGATTTATAATTAAGCGCTTTTATTCAAATTCAGATCCTATGGAAATATGGGTTTAGTCTAAAATATTCCATTTTTAACCCATTCAATACGAATTTTTAAAAATATTTAGCAATATTTGACTGTAAATTTAAAATGAGCAATTATATATCGAATATTAAAAACTAAACAATTTAAATCTGAATTGTTTGAAATAGAAAGCCTTGAATCGGTAAAATTTTAGGGTGCTACATTTAAACTTTGAACGTTACAATTTCAGTCGTTCCATTTAAAAAATTTTTAATTTGTAAGCGAGAGTGTTGAATTCAGATTTATAAATAACAATTGAATGATTATTAATTTGAAACGACTTTGAAATATTTCTGAAGTCTTTAAAATCTTTGCGAAATCCTCCGTAATATTTTGGAATCTTTGTGAAATATTAAAAAACTTTGTCGACTCTTTTGAAACTTTTGAAATCTTTCTGAAATCTTCAAAATCTTCGCGAAATCTTCCAAGCCTTCATATTTTGAACTCTTATGAAATCTTTGCGAAATATTGAAAAACTTTGTTAACTCTTAAAAATCCTTTGAAATTTTTGTGAAATTTTTGAATATCTAATAAAATCATTGAAATCTTTGTGAAGTATTTAAAAACCTTGTTAACTTTTTTGAAATCTTTGAAATCTTTAAAATCTTTGCAAAATCTTTTAAATCTCTCTGAAATATTTAAAATCATTGTGAAATATTCATATTTTGAAATCTCGGAAATCTTTGTGAAATTTTCGAAACCTTTGTAAAATTTTTCGTAATCTTTGTACAATTTTTCGAGATCTTTGAAATATTGAAAAATTTTGCAAAATCCTTGAAATCTTTAAACTCTCTTCGAAATCTTTTACAATCTTCGAAATCTTTTAAAATCTTTGGAAATCTTTTGACATCTTTAAGATCTTTGTGAAATTTTTGAAATTTTTATGTAATCATTAAACTCTTTGTGATATATTTAAAAACTCTGTTAACTGTTTTGAAATCTTCGAAATATTGCTGAAGTCTTTAAAATCTTTGCGAAATCCTCCGAAATATTTTGGAATCTTTGTGAAATATGTAAAAACTTTGTTAAATCTTTTGGAATCTTTGAAATCTTCATATTTTGTAATCTTTTGAAATCTTTGAATTCTTTGTGAAATTTTTGAAATCTTTATGTAATCATTAAAATCATGGTGAAATATTCAAAAACTTTGTTAACTCCTCAAATTTTTGAAGTCTTTCTGAAATCTTCAAAATCTTTGCGAAATATTTTAAGTCTTCATATTTTGAAATCTTATTAAATCTTTGCGAAATATTGAAAAACTTTGTTAACTCTTATAAAATCTTTGTAATATTTGTTGAAATTTTGAATTCCTAATAAAATCATTGAAATCTTTGTGAAATATTTAGAAACTTTGTTAACTCTTTTGAAATCTTTGAAATCTTTGTGAAATTATTGCAATCTTCATCCAATCATCGAAATCTTTGTGAAATTTTTAAAATCTCTATGAAATCATTAAAATCTTTGTAAAATATTTAAAAACTCTGTTAACTCTTTTGATTTCTTTGAAATCTTTAAAAATCTTCGGAAATCTTTTGAAATTTTTGAAATCTTTGTGAAATTTTTTAAATATTTATGTAATCATTAAATTCTTTGTGAAATATTGAAAAACTTTGTTAACGGTTTTGAAATATTTGAATTATTTCTGAAGTCTTCAAAATCTTTTCGAAATCCTCCGAAATATTTTGGAATGTTTGTAAAATACTTAGAAACTTTGCTAACTATTTTGAAATCTTTGAGATCTTCATATTTTTAAATCTTTTGAAATTTAGTGAAATCTTTAAAATCTTTAAAATCTTTCTGAAATATTTGAAGTGTTTGCGAAATCTTCATATTTTGAAATCTTTGAAACCTTTGTGAAATTTTTGAAATCTTTGAAATATTTTTAATTTTTGAAATCATTTGGATTCATTGAAATCTTTGTGAAATAATTGAAGAACTTTGTTAAATCTATTAAAAATCTTCTGAAATCCTTGAAATCTTCTGAAATCTTTTACATTTTTGTGAAATTTTTGAATTTTTATGAAATATTTAAAAACTTTGTTAACCCTTTTGAAATCTTTGAAATCTTCTGCAATCTTTTTCAATCTTTGCGAAATCTTGTAAATTTAAAATTGTTTAATTGCGAAGCGTTGAGAGCTTCTATTTTACACGCCTAAATTATCAAGCTTTTCAATAAAAAATTTCTAAATAAAAAATTTGTTTATTCTCAATTTTGAATCTTCGAAATTCAAAAGAGTTCCAATTTAAGTGCTTTAATTTGCAGTTTAGTTTTGATTACTTTAAATCAAAATATTTTTAGCTTCAAGAGTTCGAATTTTTAAATTTCAATGACCGTGAAAAAATTTTGTGAACCGGGAAAAACCAGGAAATGACCGGGAATTTCGTTCCTCGATTAAAATCCCCCCCCCCCCCTGAAAAGTATGGTAATTATTATATTATTGTATCGTATTGTGCATTTAATTTTTTATAATATTCTAAATATTATTATTTTTTACGCCAGGTCATTTTTTTCTGCATTGTACGTACTTTCAGGATGAATGGAGAGACATTCTGTGGTATGCTTCATCAGTTTCCTAGTAAAATTATTTTCGGGCGCATAGTATAGGAGAAGTTCCTCAAAGTCTGAAAGACTTTCCTTCGTTTCTATGGGATAATATGTAACATTTTCGTTTTCTCTGCGAACCCAAAGTGCCGATCTGAATTTTTGCAAAAGCAGAAATATACACATGGGGAGTAAAATTTGAAGGAACAACGCCACTTTCCAATGTCTCTTTCGAATTAAATAATTCTTCCACATTAACAAACGAAAAATTCTCCACTTTTCCTCCATGTTCTTTTGCACTCACTGCACTACAGAAACTTCACTTGTTCAAAATAATATTTGACAAAAGTTTAGCAATTCTTCAGGTTGTTACTAACTTTTTGTAGCGCCTCTTCACCTCGAGCGCAAATGTTCTACTGAACAGACTTCTCGAAGAGATAGCCTTTATCTAGAAAAAAATCCCATATGTCCGGACTTGAGTCCAGAACACTTGCTCTTTTAAATGCCATCTAAATTTATATGCGTATGATAAAATACATTTTTTGCTTCCTTTCGAAATGTTTTATTATCGCTCACAATCAGAAAATGTTACTGATCACACGCGCAAATATAGTTTGAAGCTATTGCGTAAGTTCAGATTTCAAGGTTGCTGCAGATTAAGAAATTAGCTTAATCGCAGGGGCTGCGACGAACAATTTTCTTCTATTAAAATCAGTACATCTCTAGTGTCTTCTTATGTCAGACTGGTCAGACTGGTCAGAAACTTGTCAAAACATAGCCACGTGACTATAGTGTACATGCTGATACCAATGCGGATGCAGCAATTAGCAATAAAGATGCAAGTGACTGACCTCGGATGACAGTTAAATGAAATATTTTGTGTATTTCCAATTTGGGGCTGTCCATTTACTACGTTAATAATTTTGGGCTATTTTTGACACCCCCCCCCCCTCCCAAAGAAACGTAACAGTTGGCTAAACATGGATTTCACCTTTACTCGACGTTTTTTCGAGTTTCTAGTGAGTTTAGTTGCCAATATGCCTTCGGTAATGAATCAAAAATGATTAAAGTAATAAAACATCAGACTTTGCAGTTTAAAATACCAAGACAGGTGAATTTCCTACGAAAACAGACGAATTTTCAACCGAAAAAATTAATTTTTAACCAAACAGTTGCATTAACAACCAAATAGTTGAACTTTCAATCCAAAAGGACGAATTTTAAATGAAACAGTTGAATTTTCGACCAAAAAAAATTACTTTAACAAAATAGATAAATTTTTAACAAAAGAGTTGAATCTTGAACGAAATAGCTGAACTAAATGTTTGAATTTCCAAATAAATAACACAAATTTTCAACCAAAAATGAAATAGTTAAATTTTCAGTTTACTGAATTATTTTTCAACAAAAAAAGCGAATTTTCCACCAATTGAATTCAACGAGAAAAATCGAATTTTCAACAAAATGGTTCAATTCTCAACCAGATAGATTAATTTTCAACAAAGAAGATTGATATTCTTCCCAAAGAGACGAATTTTCAACAAAAGAGATATGTTTTTAAGCTAAAAGTCGAATTAATTAAAAAACACTTGACTTTTAAACCGGAAAATATGAATTTTCGAAAAGAAAGTTAATTTCCAATCAGTAAAGATGAATCTTCAACCAAAAAGTTGAATTCAACGAAAAAAGGCGAACTTTCAATAAGAACCTTGATTGTCATCCAAGAAAGATGATTTTGCAACAGAAAAAGATGACTTTTCTACCATAAAAGTTGAACTTTCAATCCAAAAGACGAGTTTTTAACAGAACACTTGAATTAACGACTCAAAAGATAACTTTAACAAGAATTCTTCAGCAAAACAATTAAATTTTAAACAAAATAGTTGAATTTTGAATCAAATAGCTGAATTTTTAACCTACAAAGATGAATGTTCAAGCAAGAAGATTAAGTTTCCACCAAAAGACGAATGTTGAACAAATACATGAATTTCCAACCAAATATTTGATTTTTCATACAAAAAACATAACTTTTCAACGATAAAATGGAATAATAAAATTTTCAGTTGAAAAAATTATTTTTCAACAACAAAAAGAACGAAATTTCAACTGGTTGAATTCAGCGAAAAAAAAATTTAATAGTTTAATTCTTAATCAGATAGATGAATTTTCAAGACAGAAGATTAATATTCTTCCCAAAAAGACGAATTTTCAACAAAAGAGATAAGTTTTGAAGCTAAAAGTCGAAGTAATTAAAAATCAGTTGAATTTTAAACCGGAAAATATGAATTTTCAAAAAGAAAGTTGATTTCCAGCCAATTAAGATGAATCTTTAACCAAAAAGTTGAAATCAACCAAAAAAGACGAACTTTCAACAAAAACTTGATTTTCATCCAAGATAGATAATTTTGCAACAAAAAAAGATGACTTTTGTATCATTGAAGATGAATTTTTAATCCAAACGGACGACTTTGATAAAACAGGTGAATTAACGACCAAAAAGATAACTTATAAATATTGAAAATTCATATATATATACGAGTATATATATATATATATATGTTCGGTTCGGTTCCTTTAGAATCGAATCGGAGGGCCTGTGACAAAGCCACCCAACGCGTCCTCAGGTTGCGGATAGAGGGTCCCTGTACCAAGGGTTTCTGCCGAATACGGTTACAGAAGTTAAGAAGCAGTCGCGGACAATTGTCAGGGATGGTCCTGCTATAAAACCCCCAAGCTAAGGCGTGAAAAACCGTACCGAAAGCTGAATGGCACGAGTGATGTGTCTCAAACGGTGTCTCTGGGATACCGGGCGACCTCCTGGAGTATCAGCCTTACCCTTGCATGCGGGGCTCTGCAAGGGTGGACGAACCCTTTCCCTAGCTTCTCG
>JAUMHM010000085.1:2137315-2153428 GCA_032362435.1 Melikaiella ostensackeni
AGCATAAGGTCACTCATATATTTTATATGGATGACTTGAAGATCTATGCTTCTGGGACACAGCATCTCAAGGATGCTGTGAAGATCGTCGAGGGGTACACATGAGAAATTGGTATGAACTTTGGATTGGACAAGTGTGCCAAGATTCACTTGAAACGAGGACGACTTGCTAGTGTTAGCGATGACCCTGAACTTGTGGACAGAAGCGCTATTGAACACCTTTGCGCTGATGAGACCCACCTAAACCTAAGCGTGCCACAGAGCCGCATTCAGGATATAACATCAGTAAAAGAGGCTCTCCGAAGTAGATACAAGCGTCTCCTTCGATAGATTTGGTCTTGCAATCTGTCGACGTTGAACAAGATATCTGCAACTAACATGCTTGCCGTCCCGGTTCTACTCTATTCATTTAGGGTGGTCCCGTGGACGAAGCACGAGCTCACGGCCCTCGATATCGCCACATGTATGATCATGCATACGCATAAGAGCTTGCATATTAACTCGTTCGTTCCACACTCATACATTCCACCCCGTAGAGGCGGGCGCGGACTTCTAAATATCCAGTGTCTTTATGACCAAATTATCTTGCGTATAGCTCACATCGTGGCAAATGGAAGAGATTTTCTCCTGAAAATGGTCAACAACCACGAGATAATTGGTAAAGGAGCGTTCCTTCACAAAGCCGCGGAGCAGGCGGCTGAGACTGTTGGCCTGGATCTTAACATCAGATTAGTCCTTGTCGATGGAGTTGAGTTTGCGTTCCTTAAATCATCCAGTATTAATTCAGGCATAGAGGGTTTTATTTTTGCGTACCGGGATGGTATCATTTTCACCTTGGTATACCCTAGCCGTATCTCACGTGAAGAAGTTTACAGCGACAGGTGCAGAGTATGTCACGCACATTCTGAGTACCTACGGCATATACTATCCGGGTGTCCCACTCACGCGGAAACAACGTATCTCCACAGGCTCAATGCGGTTCTAAGATTGCTTTATTACCATCTTTGTCGCTCTTATAGTGTTAACCGCGACCCTGCGCTGACCAACGCTCCGTGTCAAAAACAAGTTGTGCAAAATTTACTGGAACTTCCAGTTGCGATTTTGAGAGGTCCATATTCAACACTCGAGGCCTGTCATCGTACTCCTTGACAAAGAGAAGCGAATTATGTTCATGATCAGTTCTCGGCTCCGGCCGACGCCAACATTACAGTCAAAGAGAAGGAAAAGGGGAAGAGGTATCGTGACCTTTTAAGGGAGCTGCGGGGAATGTACCGGGAATATTCGGTTAAAATGATTGTCCTTATCATCGGTGCTCTCGGTGGCGCGAAACCATCACTGATTCGTAACCTCGAAGCCATACACGCGTGCCAGAAAAATGCCAAGGCATTTGCGAGATGGATGCAGAGAGCTGTTATTCTTGGGTCGCTTCGTGTCCTTGAGACTTATGAGGGTTTCGCCGGCCCTTCATCGTGATTCCATCGTACCGCGTTGTCGCCCATCTCACGTTTGTGAGACGTGGTCATATGTGTAATTTACTGAGGTTCTACTGGGAGCAAATGTGATTTTCCTGGATCCAGGGTCTTTCTGGTCGCTCCCAGGGGGTTCCTGCGGTGGTTGTTTGACCAATTTTTTTTATTATATATATATATATATATATATAACTTTTAAAGTTTGTCTTTAAACACTAACAGAGGCTATTGCATTTTTAGATGCTTTATTTTTAATGTTTCGAAACATTGATTTTTAGTTTTCTAAGGAAAATTGTAGATACCTACATGAAATCTCGAAAAATCACAGATTTCGAATTTAAGACTTTTAAATCGCTAATATCAAACTTTAAAAAAATATTTATTTGTGAATTTTTGTTTCTATTTCCTAGCCCGTTCAACATTGAATCCCCGCCGGGCACACCTGTAAACAGAACAGTTTCTTCTCACACTTCTGGAAAGATTAAATAACTCAGTTGTGTTAGAATAGTTCTGTCACCTATATGTAACAACTGTTATAAAACTCTTCTACCTATTTTTTATAGAACAATAGCAGCCCTAGTCTACTAAGTTTTATATAATAATTTTTAATAATAATGGTTTAAAAGTCCTTACTCGTATTTTTTACAGTAGACAGACTGAAAAATGAAGAATGTATAAATCATCATCGTTTTTAATGATATCATTAATCATGTTATGATTGAAAATGTACTCAAACTTACGGAAAATCAAAGGTACAATGCTCAAAAGAGTAACGATAGCAGTCTTCGACATCTTCACGAAACTGAATATGTAGACGATTGGTAGAACATTAACAGCAAACAACATAAGTAGCAACGCCATAACAGCTGCAAGAAAATCGGATTTTGGATTGCATTAATTTTTATAATTTTTTTCTTTCAATAAATACGAAATCTTACCTAGTTCGGTTGCATGGAAAAGCCCCAGATCGACCGCCAGATCCATTAAGTGAAACCCAATCAAACATAACATTACCGAAATGAAGAAGACAAACAAGTCAAAAACGAATTGGGTACCCCAGTATGTAATAGGGGAAACCCCAGCCATTCTTTGAAGATGCTTAACGCCAGAAGAGACTTCTTTTGCTGGTGAAAGCACATAAAGTGACACAGCCGGATAGAGAAAACATGTGAGTAAAAGAGTTAGTGCAACTAACTCGTACTCAGAAAATGTTCTGAGTTTTGGAAGCAGATGATCTGATATGTGGATATTGTAATCATCTCCTGCTAATGATTTTATCATAACATTTGATATGATGTTCACTCCTATAGGAATGCTAAATAATGCTGTTTCTGAATAAAGAGCATTGGCGTTGACTGATTTTCCGGTTGTGTTGAACTCTATGGCTGTAATCAAGTGATTTCGGAATGTAGCAACATCCTTTTCCGAAAATTGCACAATTTCTGAAATGTTGTTTTAATTAGAAGATACGGTTTCTCATAGCGGATTTAGATAATATATGTTTTATTACTTCAAAACAGTGGCGTAATTACTGTACATCGAAACCCCGCATTACGGGGGGCCACCTCCTGCGAGGGACCTCTTAGGTTGATCAGCAAAAATCTACTCAAGTTTTAGAAATTGTCAACAAAAAAGATGAATTTCAGCTTAAAATGATAAATCTTCAACCAAAAAAAAATCATTTTTTAACAAAGTAGTTCCACTTTCCACCATGTAGTTGAATTTTCAACCAAAAAAGATGAATTCTCAACAAAAAATGCAGTAGTTGATCTTTCAACCAAAAAAGATTTAATTTTAAAATATAAAATAATAGAATTCAACAACGAAACACGAATTTTCAACAAAATAGTTGAATCTTCAACTGGAAGAGATTAATTTTCAATGAGAATGATGACTTTTAAAACAAATAATTAAGTTTTATATCACATAATTAAACTTTTAACCAAGAAGATCATTTTTCTACCAAAAAGACGAATTTGAAATAAAATACATGAATTTTAATCAGAATGGTTGAATTTTAATTTAAAAACATAAATTTTCAAGAAAAAAGACAAATTTTCAACAGAATAGTAAAATTTTTAACCAAGCAAATGAATTTCCAACTAATAGTTGATATTTCCAAGTAAAAGTTGATATCCACTAAGAAAAAGAGATTTTCATTTTAAACCATAAAAAGTTCAAATAAAATGGTTGAATTTTAATTTAGAAAGATACATTTTGCACAAAAAAAGTAATGTTCATCAAAATAGTTAAATTTTCGATCAGAGAAATTAAATTTCAACTTAAATAATGAATCTTCATCAAAAACAGATGAATTTTCAAAAAAATAGTTGAATTGATAAATGAAACAGATTAATTTACAACCAGACAGTTGCATTTTTAATTAAAAAGATCAATGTTCTACTAAAAAAGGTGAGTTTCCAACAAAAAAGATAAATTTGTCAAACGAATAGATAAATCTTCATCCAAGAAGATTAATTTTCTACCAAAAAAACGAAATTTCAACAAAAAACATTAAGTTCAAACCAGATGGTTGAATTTTAAATTTAAAAAAATAAATCTACACCAACAAAAATAATTTTAAACAAAATAATTAAATTTTGAATCACAGAAATGAATTTCCAAATAAAATGATTAATCTTCAACCAAAAAAATAATTTTTTAACAAAGTAGTTCCACTTTCAACCAAAATACATGAATTCTCAACACAAAAAGGTAAAAGATAGTTGACATTTCATACAAAAAAGATTTTAATTTTAAATCATAAAAAGTTGAATTCAACGAAAAGAGACGAAATTTCAATAAAATAGTTTAATCTTCAACTAAAACCAAATAATTTTTAAACTTTACAGTTGCATTTTTGAGCAAAAAGAGTTATTTTCCACCAAACACAAATTTTCCAAAAATATTTGAATTTCCAAACAAATAGTTGAATTTTCAACAAAATAGTTCAACTTTCAACTAAAGAAATGAACTTTCAACTAAAGTGATGAATCGCGGACCAAAGAAACAATGTTTTAACAAGTTAGTTCCACTTTCAACCAAGTAGTTGAATTTTCAAGCAAATTAGATGAATTCTCAACGAAAAATGTAAGATAGTTGATATTTCAAGTAAAAACTATTTTAATTTTAAATCAAAAACAGTTGAATTGCTGAATTTTCTACAAAATAATTCAATTTCTAATCAAGTAATAAAATTTTCAACCAAAAAAAGATAAATTCTCAACAAAAAGTATGACAGTAGACTTTTCAACCAAACAGAATTAACTTTTAGATAGGAATGGCAGGATTTTTATATTGGGTTCTATTAATTCAGTTCGCATTTAAGTCAAAAACGAGGAAAAGGGGTAAAGAGGGGAATAGTGGAAAGACTGTGGCGCCTGCGATAAATAAATAGGAATTATAATTATTTCCTTCTTTTTTTATGGTAGCTAATTTATAGATTGAAGAATAATAGTTTAAACAAACATTGAAGTTGATTTTCAAAACTTTAAAAATATTATGTTAGAAAACTGGAAATTTTCTTTTCTAAAACTAATTTTATTAAGGTTTTACGTTTATTTATTCAAAAGAATTTATATGTATGTTCGATCCGTAAGTTTATAAAATCTTATTAAGGTTTGGGGGGAGGGGAGTCAGAGCAAATCAGTAGTATAGCTGTGCCGCTATCAAGCCACCTACCGACCGAGCAAGGTTTTCATGCTAAGTCAGCATAATCACCAGTCGGTAATGCAGGTTCCTACCACGGATCGAACTTTGGATGGCGCTTGAGAGATCTATCTTACCGACCGAGATTGGGTTTCCCTCCACAACTACTTACTTATTCATAGCCACTTATTTGAACCTGCCGCGTCCTTAACTTTGTCAGTTTGAACTTGCCACGCTTGGACTTGTTGATGGAGTAAATTTGAATTACCGGACATGTTAGGAAACTGTACTACCGATAGTAGGTAATACCGACTGGTTCGAGACTAACTTGTCAGAGATAACTACTCAGCTTATAGTTGCGGCATATCTTAGTTGCTAGTGAAACTATTTGTTACCGAGGAGTGCTGGCAATTCAAATTTAACCCATCAACAAGTCCAAGCGTGGCAAGTTCAAATTGATAAAATTGAGACGCTATAGATTAGAATGGATCAGAACCCTACTCGTTCGGTAAGGTAGATCCCTCAATATTGAAAAAAGTTCGATTCATGGTAGGAATCTGTGTTACTGAAGGATGATAATGCCGACTTAGTATGGAACAGAACCTTGCTCAGTCGGTAAGTGGCTTGATAGCGGCATAGCTATACTACTCAAATCTTACGGTATCTCATATGGATGGGGGGAGGGGGGTGTGAGAATTTTAGAAAGAAACCTCACGTAGTTTGTGGATGACCCCTAAACTTTTTTATAATTTTGTTTACTACGAAGTAATTTATAACTCGACCTTTTTCTTGAAATAGGACAATACATACTTTGTTTATATGAACTGCTCTTTTTTATGAAGGGGCCTCCTAAAAAATTTCGCAGGGGGACCTCCACGTTTCTAGTTACGCCACTGCTTCAGAATGAATTAGTTATTTACCATTGCGTAGATTCAAGTTTGAATTGATGTTAATTACGGTCCCACCAAACCTATCAACGAAAAATTTCAATTTGTGGCGAAGGGTTTCATTAGTTGTAGAAAGCATAACTTGAGGAGTATTATAGAGACCAATGCTCAAATATCTAGACTCGCGTGTCTCATTTAGAGAAGAGTAATTCAGCGTCATCAGTAGAATACTTATTAATGGAAGCAACATCTAGAAACAATAATCTATTAGAGAAACGAATGTTTCAAATTTTGGTTAATTTAGTGTCGAAGATACGAACAATAGAGAGAACTATACTCAAGTTTCTTCTAGCATTCATGAAATTCTTCTCAAGTAATGCCAGTATTGTTTGCAATAGTAGTTCATGGTTTTTTGATCTATATGATAAGTTCACGAAAGGTCGAGTCAAATCAACATCTTGGTCCTTTTTTGTCACCCTGGGAGCAAATAGTTAAATTGATTGTTCTTCATATTAAAAAATTTTGAGCATGTTTCTGTCAAAGAATCTTAATTTTTAAATTAGAACTTACTTCAGAAAAACTTGTTCTAACGTAATTAGAGAGACGTTTATGGTAATCACGCCAAGATCACGTTTTCTATTTTCGATTTCATCTAAAGATTCCGCTAATAGGTCTGTGTATGGAACACATAAAACCATTGTTTCATCTTCTAATCTTAGAAGCTGAGTTTCTTTACCCAATTCTTGTCTAATCATTTCTGTGTCACACCATGTGGTTATCGATAATGTTACTTCGATATTGCCTTGACCTGCACGAAATTAAGATAATCAGATAATTCATTTCGGAAAATCTGCAGTGTTGTAGCAATATTCTAACAATATTCTAATATGTTTTGTACGAATATTCAACCATATAGTTTCTTCAAAAAGATTGGGGTTCCATAGCCTTTTAACCTTCCCAAATGAAGAATTGCGATCTTGTCACTGAGTATGTCAGCTTCCTCTGTATCCTGGGTGCTGATCAAGATGGTTTTTTCGCCTCTCATTTCCTGGATGTTTAAAAAAAATCATAAACCCAATGTTCAATGGCAACAATAGATTTAGTTTCTGCATTATTTTTATTTAAAGAAAATTAGAAACGTAAGAACCACATTGGGTTATTGTTACCAGTAGCATATTCCACGTATCTCTTTTACTTTCAGCGTCCATTCCAGAAGTGGGTTCATCGAAAAGTAAAATCTGAAGTTCAAATTTGAAATTTAACTTTACTTCGTTACGTTAACCAATAATTTATTAATCACTCTAATTTATAATAAAAATAATATATACTAAACTGAACTTACTTTTGCATTACTGTATATTAAAGACAAACCAAGACACAATCTTCTTTGCTGACTTATGGACAACTCCCCCGGAAAACAGTTCCGTTTTTCAAAAATTTTTAGTTTTTTCAATAACTTGTCCACGTGAAAAGACAAAATTCTTAGTTCACTCTCGGTTTTATTCATACATTTAAGCTGAAAAAATGTACTTAGAGTTATACAGCAGGGTGACCCTTACACACATGGTCCAAATTTTTTTTCAAAATTCTTTTGCTCCCAGGAGTGGGTTTCGTTCCAACGGCTAAAACAATGATGTGCTTCAAATCTTAGCCAAATTTCTTAATATTTACCCCTAGCACACACCCTTTGAAGTTTTCCATATGATAAACACGGGGAAAAATGTGAAAAAATGAAAAATCCACATGACTTTCTCAGTTTTTCAGTTTGCAACAAAAGGGACCCAAATTTCGTATAAAAATCTTGTTAATAGCTATAAAGCAAGTGCTGACATTAAAAATTAAAAAATTTTAAAAGACAAAATGACGGCTGTTTAGATTGCAAAAAAATTATTAATTTCCCCATTTTTCAAGGAAAGCCTTTCAAATTTGAGAAGATGTCCAAATTTATTTGCAGAAACTATGCAATAGTCAATGACAGCCGAAATTTAAGAAAAATGCAAGATCGCGGCTGGTTTGAATTTAAAATAAATGATTAATTTCACCATTTTTCAACGGCTGATTTCACAATTTTAGTTTAAACCGTCATCTTTGATTTTTTCACGACTGTTACACACTATTGTACAGCTTCTAAAAATAAATTTGCTTATCTTACTAAGCTTGAGAGGCTTCCGTTTTTTAATGGAAAAATTAACCATTTTTTTTTTAATTTGACCAGCCGCTAATCTGTTAACTAATTTACAATCGTTTAAACGTTTTTTCTTAAATATTTCACAGAAGAAACAAAGGGTATAAAGTGATTCAGGTAAAAATGCTGGGTGTAATCTCGACATGCAGAATGAGTAATGGGTAAAAATAAATAATAGTTAATTATAAAATTTTTAATAAATCAATTATATAAATAATAATAAAATAGGTGAAATGAATCTTTCATTTATCCTTGCCGATCATCATTTTTTGCATGCCGAGATTACCCCCAGCATTTTTACCTGAATCATTTTTTACCCTTTGTTTCTTCTGTGTTATGAGCACTTACCAAGCCGAAAAATTCCATTTGTTCTATCACAGTCAAATAAGGAAAAAACATATTTTCTTGTGGGCAGAAACTTAAATCTGTTGAGAAAGTTCTAAAAAAGTCACTTAAATTTTTTCCATCTATAAGTACAACTCCTTCGACAGGACTAGATAAACCTTAAAATAAAAAATCGACATTTTATTATCCTTTTGCTGAGTTTAAATTTTATATGACTTAATCTAATTGTAATTACCTGCTAATATAGACATCATTGTAGTTTTTCCAGAACCATTGTGGCCAAGCACAGTTGTAATTTGTCCTTTGTAAATATCTATGGAAATTCCATTTATTGCTTCGTGCGTCTAAAACCAATACACTTTTTAATATAAAAATTTAAGTATGGGAAATTTCATCTGAAAACCTGTTTATTATAAATAATGTATTTTTTAACCGAAAGTATTCTTGTTTACTATACTAACATTTCTATTCAACAAATCCATTGTGTACGATCTTTTAATATTGCGGATTTGTATACTGGGCGTAAAGATCCCCTTGGGTATTTTTTCAAAAGGTTTTCCATCATCATTATCATAATTAAACTCGTCTAGTTCTTCATCTAATTCTTCGTAGACTTTTGGTTTCTTCTATAACGTAAAAATTAATTCCTATTATAAAATAATCTTAGAAGTCACGGAGAATATTTTCTAAAAAAAAATGTTCAGCAGATTTTACACCTGTAAAAAGTAGAGTGGATGTTTTTGAATACCAAATTTTCCAGGAAATATATTGTGAATGTGAACACATAAAAAAAAATGTAGAGCAGTACCGATAATGGAAAATATTATCATGACACCGACGCTAGCAGCAGCTGAATAAGAAGAATCTGCGATTCGGAACATGTTGCTCCAGTGAACACCCATTACTGAAAATTATTTATGCAAAAAGTTTAATGATAATAAATATGATGAGTCATTTTATTATTTCTCAGAATAATATTCATAAAAATCATACCCAGTGTTTCATAAATGTTCATTTCTTGAAACATTCTAAATAATAATATGTTGGGGAAAATAATTCCCAAGTATGGTATAATTGAAAAAACAAAACTATCTATTAAATAAGCTTGAAACAAGGAACTTCCTCCATATAAGATCAGAATAGTAATCATCATTCTTAGAGCTGGAACACATCAGAAAGAAAATTTCATCCACAGAATCTTCACAGTAAACCTCACACTGAAAAAAATTGTTTCGACTTTCGTACGACAACGCCAAGCAAAAATAGTACGGGTGCCTCCGAACTAAATTCGCTCGGAATCCCATACCCTTTCGGTATGGCGCGGCTAGAAAGCAAAACTCGTATAGTTTGCTCGTACTCTTCTCATATCACTAGTTCCCGTACGAAAATCGAAACATATTTTTTTCAGTGCGGGATATTAAACCGTTGTATATCATTCTGATTATCAACTTCAGATAAAAATGTAAAAATGATGAGTTACAATTGTTACACTTTTTATAAAAAGTCGTAGGTTAGTCATGACCGATGATTTGTTTCAACTTCCAATCAAATAGTTAAATTTTCAACTAAAAAAATGAATTTTCAACCGAAAAGATTAATTGTCTAAAAAAAGACGATTTTTTGAAAACAGACATAAATTTTAAACCAAATAGTTAAATTTTCATCTGAAAAATATCAATTTTTAATAAAATAGTTCAATTTTGATTTGAAAAAGATAAATTTTCAACAAAAAAAAAAAAAAGAATTTTTAAGAAAATAGTTCAATGTTTGATCAGAGATGAATTTTCAACTAAAATGGTGAATCTTTAATAAAAAAAATGATTTTTAACAAAGAAGTTCAACTATCACTCAAGTAGTTCAACATTTAATTAAGTACTTGAATTTCCAACCAAAAAAAATTTCACAGTCAAGAAAGAAAAAAAATTTTAATCTTATTGTTGGATTTTCAAGCAAAAAAGACAAATATTATACAAAACTGATGAATTTTCGAAAAAAGTTAATTTTTAACGAAACAGCTGAATTTCCCACCAAAAAGATGAATTTTTAACAAAATAGAAGAATTTTTAACCAAACAGTTCAATTTTCAACAAAGTAGTTAAACTTTCTACCAAAAAAAAGGAATTTTCAAGAAAGTAGTTCAATTTTTAACAAAAAAAGATGAATTCTCAACAAAAACTATAATAGTAGACTTTTCAACCAAAAAGAATTAACTTTCAACCAAAAATAGTTGGATTTTCAATTAAAGAGAGAAATCTTCAACTAAAATTATGCATCTTCAACCAAACAAATGAATTTTTAACAAAGTAGTTCAACTTTTTACCAAGTAGTTAAATTTTCAACCAAAAAAGATTTCATACTCAATAAAGAAAATAAATTTCAACCTAATTGTTGAATTTCCAAGCCCAAAAGACAAATATTATACAAAACTGATGAATTTTCAAAAAAAGTTAATTTTTAACCAAACAGCTGAACTTTCAACCAAAAAAATGAATTTTGAACAAAATAGAGGAATTTTTAACCAAACAGTTGAATTTTCAACAAAGTATTTAAACTTTTAACCAAAAAAGGAATTTTTAAGGAAGTAGTTCAATTTTCAACCAAAAAAGATATATTCTCAACAAAAAATATAATAGTAGACTTTTCAACCAAAAAGAATTAACTTCCAACCAAAAATAGTTGGATTTTCAATCAAAGAGAGGAATCTTCAACTAAAATTATGCATCTTCAATCAAAAAAATTAATTTTTAACAAAGTTCAACTTTCAACCAAGTAGTTAAATTTTCAACCAAATAAGATGAATTCTCAACGAAAAATTTAATAGTTGAATTTTCAACCAAAAAAGATTTCTCAGTCAAGAGAGAACAGAAATTTCGACCAAATTGTTGAATTTTGTAGCCAGAAAGACGAATTTTTCACAAAATTTTAAAATTTTTAACCAAAGAGATGAATCTTCAACCAAAAAATGGAAATTTTCGACAAAATATTTAAATTGTTAACCAAAACGATAGATCTTCAACCAAAAGAATGAATTTTTAACAAAATACATGAACTTTTAACCAAAAATGGAGTAATTAAATTTTCAGCTGACAAAAATAATTTTCAACAAAAAAAAAAAACGAATTTGGAACGAAATAATTCAATTTTCAACCAAAGAGATGAATCTTCCACCAAAAAAATTAATTTTCAAAGAAATAGTTAAATTTTCAACTAAAGAGATAAACTTTCAACTAAAAAAAAAGAATTTTTAATTAAGTAGTTTAATTTTCAACCAAATAGTTGAATTTTCAACCAAAAGGATGAATTCTTAGCAGAAAATGTAATAGTTGATATTTCAATGAAAAAAGATTTTAATTTCAATCAAAAACAGTTGAATTCAACTAAAGAAGATGAATTTTCAATGAAATAGTTTTCAATCCGCAAATCTAAATTTTTGATAAAAAATTTAATTTGCAACAAAATAGTTGAATTTTCAACTAAAACGGATGAATTTTGTCCCAAAATTACTAATTTTTGAACAAGAAGAATAATTTTTTACCAAAAAAGATAAATTCACAACAAAAAAGATTAATTTTGAACCAAATAGTTAAACCTTCAACTAAAAAAGATAAATTTTTAGTTAGAAAAATTAATTTTCAATCAAAAAGATTTAAAGAATTAACTTTCAACCAAGAATAGCTGTATTTTCTATTGGGTTCTATTAATTCAATTCGCATTTAAGAAAAGAAAAGTTACATTTTCAGTTAAAAATGTTAATTTTCAACAAAAAGAAAAACAAATTTTCAACAAACTAGTTCAATTTCCGACTAAAGAGATAAATTTTTTAATAAAATCATGAATCTTCAACTAAACAAATGAATTTTTGACAAAGTAGTTGAATTCTCAACCTAAACAGATTAATTTTCAGCCAAACAGTTGCATTTTTAACCAGAAAAGTTAACATTTCAACTAAAAGAGATGAATTTCAAAACCAAAAAGACGAATTTCCAACAAAAGAATAGAATTTTCAACCGAGAAAGATTTTCCATTCAAGAGAGAAAAAAAATTCCAAATTGTTGAATTTTCAGACCAAAAAGGCGAATTTTCTACAAAACAGTCGAATTATCAACCAAAAGGAATGCTCTTCTAACTTAATTGTTTAATATTCAACAAAATAATTAAGTTATCAACAGAATAGTGAAATTTTAAACAAAAATGTTGAATTTTCAACGAAAAATATAATAGTAGACTTTTCGACCAAAGAGATGAATTTCCAACGAAAATTACGAATCTTCAACTGGAATGGTTAAATGTTCAATTAAGAAAATTAATTTTCAACCAAAGGAAACAAATATATCCAATTGTGGGAATTAATTTTTTCTAAAAGTGTTTCTATGTATATGGAAGATTTACAACTTCCTAGGACCAAACAAGTAATGTTTAAGAAAATTTTGAATTTCAGGGTGGGAAAGAAATTCAAATTTTCCTATATTGGATTATAAATCTCTGGGGTTCTGAAAATTATTATTTTTTTGTCTTTAAAAAGAGTTTCTTTAGATCTACGTAGTTTAAGTATTCGTCGAAACTTAATGATTTTTCGTTAAAAAAAAATGAAGGAAATTTCTTCGAACGCTTAGGTTTGAATGTGCATTAGGGCGTGGTAAAAAAACTTATTTTTCAAATTTGTAATTGGAAGGGGTTGGAGAAGTTGTTGATTGGGCTCAAAATGATTTCCCTAAAGTTGTATTTTAAAAAATCCTTTTCTCACTCGCATCGATGTTATACATGAAAATAACTAAAAGTCGCACAATTCTGATTGTTTCATGAGAAAAACAATATTTCTAAGGCCGGAATGGGTAGAAAAAGTTGTATACAGCAACTAGATTCGTAAATGTAGAGTTTATACCCTGTTATAAAATTTCTTATGTTCCCAAAATTACTTTAAAGCTGCAAAAAAATGATGAGAACTTGAATTTTTGCTTTTTTCTAACAGCTATCTTACGTTTCTCGACTCCCTGCATATCAAAAATTTAATATACATACATACATACTCGTACATACGAGGGTCGCATTGACGGCATTGATTACTTCTTCATTGCACGAGAATCTCTTTCTACCGATCCAGGTCCCGTTCGTGTATTTTTTCCATTGCGATTGCGGAGGTATGAGACGGTGCGATGTCGTGATGAAACAGCACTTTTTTGTGCGCCAATCGTGGCCGTTTTTTTTGTAGCCCGGCCTTCGAATAGTCCAATAATTATACCTTCTTGTTAAAGTTTTACCCTTTTCCGAGTAATCAATGAGGATTATTCCTTGGCAATCCCAAAATACTGTGGCCATCACCTTTCCAGCTGACAAAACAGTCTTCGCCTTTTTTGGTGCATTTCCACCAGACAGTACTTGCTGCTTGGACTGCTGCTTTGTTTCGGGTTTATGGTGATGGGTCCAGGTTTCGTCCACAGTCACGAATCCACGCAAAAAGCTCTGCGGATTCCAATTAAGCTCAGCCAAACACTGCGTTGAAACGTCTTTTCGGTTGCGCTTTTGATCAGGAGTCAGCAAACGCGGCACCCATCTTGGACACACCGTCTTAATCTCGAGTTTTTCATGCATAGACTCGTTCAGTGGAAATGCCTACAGCCTTAGAAATCTCACACACTTTGATTCGGCCATCTTCCATAACCACATGATGAATTTTTTCCACTATGTCCGATGTAGTGACCTCAATTGGGCGTCCGGAGCGCGCGGTTTTCGACGAAGGTGGAGACTCCTCGTGAACTTCATCTAATTCGGCTTTAATCTGCGCGACTGTCCAATTTTTCAAATAAAAATGTTTTATCACTGCACGGAACTCTTCTTTCTCAATTTTTTCGAAAACTACTGACACGCTCACTTCAAACTTATGCCAAACGCAAATTGAGTATCGTTTTTGGCTGAAGCTTGGTAGAGATTATTTTGAAGAGTGCTACTTGTTGGTCATGTAATACAAAGTTCATTTTGGCGCCATCTAGTGGTAAATTTACCTCATTTATCAAACGACCCTCGTATGTGGCTAGAAATGTGTGTAGAATAGCAAAATATATAAAAATATGCAAAAAATCGAAACTATGATCATTTTCTGCAACGTAAAATTGCGAAAAATTTAAAAGAATCGGTTTTCTCGCTATTATGACAGTTTTAGAATATTTCCTATAGTCCTGTACATTTTATTCTTGCGTTTTCTTCAACCGAAATTATAAAAAAAAAATATTTCAGTTATTAGCATTCACAAATATAGTTTTTTCAAATTTCAATTATATGATCATAGTTTCGATTTTTCACATATTTTGTTATATTTAACTATTCTACATATATGTCCAGCCACATATATTACATTTTTGATGGGCAAGGAGTAGCGAAACGTGCGATAGTTTTTATAAAAATAGCAAAAATTCTAGTTTATATCATGTTTTGCAACTTAAAGTTAATTGTGAGAACATAAGGGATTTTATAAAGGGGTCTATATACACTATACAGTTACGAATTCAGTTGCAGTGTACAACTTTTGCTACCAATCCCGGCCTTAGAAATATTCTTTTTCTCATAAAATAATGAGGAGTGTGGGATTTTGTGCTATTTTCATGTATAACATCGATGCGGGTGAGAAGGGAATTTTTTAAAAATGAAACTTTAAGGAAGCCATTTTGAACCTAATCAACAACTTTTCCAACCCCTTCTAATTAGAAATTGGAAAAAAAATGTTTTTTGACTGCGCCCTAATGTGCTTGTAGGCGGTCATGACTTCGTCGTGGCATAACAACTGACACTCGAAAACACATGAAAATTGATGATATTGAAAATCGGATCATTCTGATGCGCAATTTCCTGATGAAATAAAAAATCCGAAATCTGTATAAAAGCGTTGCATATCATTTTGATCCCATTTCGAAATCAAATTAATTAACTGGCATTTACTGTGTTTTGATCTTACATAATACATATATAACTATTTTACAGAAAATGTTGCAAAAAATAACTCTGCCTAAAAAAGGTATAAAGCGGTAGGAATTTCGGAAATTACGTAAAAAATAGAATGTAGTAATAATTGCTTATCATTATAGTTTGTACTCACATTTCGAGAAGTATGAGGCGATATGCATTCCAAAGGCAATAAGATGCGTAACGTGGAAAAAAAGGAATATCCAAATAATAAATGAATTTCCATAATGCAGAATTGGGTTGCCAAAAGCTTTTGTCATCACTATTATTATTGCCGTTGTATAAAACAAACTATATAAAATACCACTCACGAACCAACTGCATAAGTTGATATGAAACTTTATTCCATTCAGCGCCATTAGAATCTACAAAATAAATGTTCAGGTTTTTCTTTTTATTTAAAAAATCTTTAATCCTTTACCTGACTTTTTTTAGTATTTTCATAAAATAATCTCATTGTGGATCGAAATTGAAAGGTATTAAATATGTAAAAAAAAGTTTTTTCAAAATATTCCACTCCTGAGACTAATATAAATTCTATAATAATTCACTTTAATTCTTGGGACGCCTCCATTAATTACGTAAGGCCTTCGTTTCTTTGGGGGGAGGGGGGGGGGGTCTGGAAA
>JAUMHM010000085.1:2153528-2165289 GCA_032362435.1 Melikaiella ostensackeni
TACCACCGTCCGCGACTGCTTATTTAGACGTTTCAAAATAAAGTAGAAATTTGATTCTTTATCACTATTTTAATATTTATTTCTTATTTTGCATTAATCTTTGTTCGCAGTAATTTATGGCTAGAATTATAAATATTGGCTGTAGAAAGTTGGCTAACGAACTTGATCTGTATTTTTGGACCACGCAGAATAGCGTACAGAACGAAACTCTGATTAGAAAATTCCTTGGAAAGTTATCGAGTCGTCAGACTACTGATAGACAGACAGACATGTTCATCAAAACCGGTTTTCCTGACAGGCGTTCCTTTTTTTCAAGCAAAGAAAATTTTATTCAATGTCTTATTTAAAAAATTCTATCTGGTCTTAGTGACCTTTCATCTTATATTGTCTTTTTCAGCTATAAATTGGAATTTTTGATTCTTTTTTAATGGCATTTCCCACGTTTAAAACAAAATTATTATCCCTATCAAAAGAAGGTTGAGGGTAATATTGTAGATCTCTTTGAAGCCTATAATTTAGTATTGTATCTAGCATGGTTTCGTCGGAAAATTGGATTTTTAGTTTTCTCAGTTTTATTTTTCATTGTTAATATCATAAATATTGGCGGTAGAAGGCTGGCTATCGAACTCGACCTGTCTTTTTGGACCCCAAAATTTTGATTGGAAAATTCCTTCGAAACTTATCTTCACAGTAAAAAAGAATATGTACTTAAAAATGTGTCACCTTTTTGTTATGATTATTATTATTATTATACAATTAATTCAAATCCCTTTCGGTGCAAGCGTAGCTCGCTCGGTTCTAGCCACGTTATACTACCCGGGATCAAGGAATTTATATGGTAAGGGTAAGTGAGGGATGTGCAGGAGAAGGGATAGGTTTGAGATCAATCTAGAAGTCATTGCGTGTTGTTCATTCAAACGACGCACTCGTCCCACAACACCGCTCCCACACGGGTCGCTGTTCAATTTCTCTAGCAATCATCCCAGGTGAAGAGCGTTACAAAGCCATTATACTAATCCACTAAGCAAATCTCTTCAAGCGGGCCCATTAGAACCCAAAATCTTTCGTTGCAGGCATCGCTCTTCTTCTTATAAACAATTGTACTCCATACATCTCTATCTTTGCATACATCCTTTGCTTCCTGTACATCCATACATCGTTTCATGCAAGCTCTTGTATTTCTACGACTCCTTATTACCCTTCGCTTTAGGGTCTCAAAAAAATAGTCAGAAGCAAAATTGTAGACCTTATTCACGACTTAAACAAAAACTATGCGTATCTTCAAAAACATTGTTTCAAGGAAATTTGTAGACCTTTTTAAGACAAACAATTTGCTTCTCAACATTTTTTTCGTATCTTATATATTTTGCTGACAACTGGAATTTTTGATTTTTTAAAAAGCATTTTCGATGGATGAAACCAGAACCGTTGGTCAAAAAAGGCTGGTGAGTCCGAAAACGTTGGGATTTTATGAAATTCGCGAAAGTCATTTTTCATGTAAAAACAATACCTTCTCATTGAGATGAGAATGTAAAAAAGAAAAGCACTCTGTAATTAAGATGAAGAAATATATTACACAATGTAAGATTAACAAAATTTTCAAAGCGTAAAAATGTAACTTCCATGCTATTTTTAGTGTCTTCCGTATAGACTAGCCACGAAAATATCAAATCAGCTGAACGAATTTTGTGAGTATCAACAGCTGAACAAACAGCATGAAATACTTTTTCAAAATTTCTTTCCAACAAGCAAATAGTATAAAAATTAAATATTTAAAGTAAGCATATAAACTAACGGGCTTTAACTACTTTACACTTTCTCGAGGCTTTGTAAAACCTTATAGTGAAAATGACGCAATAAAGACGGTGAATCGATATCAAGAAATTCTAAAATAGGTTTTTTTTATCTTTCTAACCATTTACAAACTAGACGAGCACGATGTGTAAATGGAAAAGAAGCACGTAGGAAGTAATAAATTATAAACGAATATTTAACACAGGAAAAAAAAGTAGAACTTTAAATGTCACTAAAAGCGAAAACGTTTTCGTAATAAAAGTTGTTATTACTCGTCGTCGGTGGAGATCAATCGTGCTTCCAGAAGCTGACTATGATTTAGTTTGATTACATCCGATGGGGGTTCTGCTTCTTGATCGGGAAGTGTGAATTTTCCTTTTGGATGCTCAATTTCGGTCATTCCTCCTGTTTTACGAGAATGAATTTGTAAATAGTTTGAAGTAACTAACAATTAAGTAAATTGATGTTAATTTTGATTACTTTCCACTTTTTAGTCTCAAAATTTTGTAATATACTAAACAAATATTGAAGCTTTTGCATGAAAAATTGATAAATAATATAATATCCCAGATGAAAACAATCATAAATCAAGCGGCAGCGAGTTCTTCTATCCCAAGATTAATGAATACAAAATTATTTAACTTACTTAGAACTTTGATTGTGCAGAGTGATGTTATCTGGTGTATATCTAAGATTCTTCCAATTATGTATTTTGAAATATGAGGCGTGTAGTCATCTCCCATTTTGAACAGCTGTAACATAAAAGACCTTTAAAAGTTGAATACTTAATCATTTAAATATTTTAACACTTCAGAAATTAAATTCAGAATAAATCAAAATTTAAATTCTTCTTTAACGTCCATTATTTGAATATAACTACGAAATTCATGGAAATTTAACAAAAAAATCCAACGATCAAATTTGGACAGCACACTCTTAAACGCCTCCATCCAAATTAAGAAAAAGAGGGCAGAAAAAGAAGGCAACCTCCAAATCCGCTCTCTTCTTTTTTTACTTTTTTTTTTTGAATCACAATCAAAAGATATTTACAAAAAATCTACAGAAGAAGGAAGGAAATTTGGAGATTACCTTCTTTTTCTTTCCTCTTTTTTTTTGTAATTTCCAAGAATTTCGTAGCGAAATATTTTAGTTATCTAACTTTATTCTACAAATACAATTTTGAAACATTTGCTATTTTACGTGAAGAAATTTGATGAAGTTTACCTTGAAGGCGATAACGTCATCTATTTTTGGAAGTGCATCAGAAAGTGGAAAATTTTCAGGAACGATATCTTCAATCGGCAGATCGTTCTTCTTCTGTTTCTTAATCTCATTCGGCACAATGTTTCTTGCTGACTCGGTAAGATTTTCTTCATCCTCGTCTGTCAGCGACTTGAAAATTTTCTCGACTTTAACTTCCTTTTCAACTTTTTTACAGGAGAAAGTTAGAGGTGTCGAGCATTGCTTCAGTGCCAAGAGGGTATCAAGATCCGTCGATGGAGTTTTCTTTGGTCCAGGAGTATTGCAAACTCTTGGAAAATCAAAATTGACAGGTGGACGACTGCTCTGAGAAACGATTTCTTCATCAGGACCTTTGAATCTGATGTGTTTTCCAGATGCAATCAGGATAGAGTCGATTATTTTTGGTTTTTTCAGTTCTTCTTGATACGTATTTTGTCGGTTGGTGATTTCATTGGATAGTCTCTTTACTCTTTTTCGACGAGTACGTTTCCTTTTTGCTGGGGTGTTCAGATCCATACTGTTATCTTCTGTCATTAGACCGTCTGTGACTCTTGACTCCGTTCCGCTGTTGACTTCGGATTCATCTAAAATACTATGGAACATTGTAGTGTTGGCTGTTGTTGGATCTGAAAATAAATACGAATTATCACTTCAAGTCTTTTTTAACTTGTCGTCACATAAGAGTTAGGATACGTCATTTCCAGTGGCTCCACTGACTGGCAAACTGGAAAAATGAGGCTTAAAGTTTTAATGATATTATACCTTAATTAAATCTGAACAATTATCACATTTATTATAGAACTTATACATCATATGTAACAAAGAACGAACTGAAATACATTTTGATGCAATTTTTAATTTAATTTAGCTGAAATCCAAAAGCTATTTTGTGTATGGCACAATATGGACGTAGTGAAATTTACTTTTTTTAAAAGTTAAAATGTGCAGTGCCAATTGATCCATTAGGCAAAGATAGGCAAATGCCTAGTGGCGCCAACGCCGTAAAGGGCGCCCCACAGTGAAGCGAAATCAAAAAACAAGGTTCAAAATAACTTGCAGAAGTTAATTCTTGACCAATTTTAGATTTCTGTTCTAGAAAAATTATTCATTCAATTTTAAAGAGATCTGTGTGGGCAAAGTTTTGAAATTTTGTATGTTTAAACTTTTATGTTATTGCAAATGGCGAAAAAATGTTGATTTTTTCATTTTTTTTTATCTTCCTGTAACTATTTTTCCTATGCTCACTACGCTTAGTACCACTTGGATTTAATGTGCGTAGATATTTAAAACAGAACAAATTTTTCAGTTGTGAATTTAATTATTATACACAAATTAATTTAACAAATAATCAACATTTAGGATTTCAAAAATGAAATTATGGATTTTTGCTAGCAAAATATATTTCTGCGTTAAAATTACTTGTTTTTATCGAATAGGGATACTTGATCATGAAAATATAACATCCGATATTTCTTGTTAATTTTATAAACAAATTTTATTTTAAAAAATCATACTATAGACATTTATAGGTAAAAAGAAATTGTTTTTCTCTTAATGCTCCTCGAATTATGTTGCCAGTTGTGTCTTTTGATGAAAATTTGTCGTTCGATATTTTATCTTAATTTTATAAACAAATTACATAAACAGAAGTCCAAGGTGAAGATTTGAAGGCAGATGGGAATAGTTTTTTATATTAATTCTCCCCAATTTATGTTACGAGAGATGTTCAGTACTAAAAATTTGTCATGAGACATTAATTGATGATTTTATTAGAATTATGTGAACAAATTACCAATGCGGACAATTGTTTTTAAAATATGTTGACAATGATATTTAGTGTAATCAACAATCAAAATGTCATTAGATATTATTTGCTGATTTTTAAATAAAATTGTATGAGCAAATATCATTGCAGACCTCGGACTCATTCGGGAAATTCAAAACAGTGTCACTAGTAGCATAAATTTTGAAAAATAGTAGCAAAATAGTGTCCTGCAATTTTTTAAACATCAAATCAAGCGATTAACTATTTTTGAAACCTGGTATACAATATGTATTTAGCATAAAATCGCGTGAAATCCTTTCGAATCTTTTAAAATCCTTTAAAAGCTTTGAAATTCGTTGAAATCCTTTAAGAACCTCTGAGAACTCTGATCCTCTGAAAATTCCTGAAAAACTCTTCAATCTTTTTAAATCCCTTGAAATCTTATTATTTCTTTTGAAATTCTATGAATCCCTCAAATATGATATAATCCCTTGAAATCTCTGGAATCCCTGAAAGCCGTAGAAGTTTTTAGAAATTCCTAGAAGTCCCTCTAATTTAATTTTATTCCCTAAAGTTCTCTTGAAATCCGTTGGAATCCCTTGGAATCTTTTAAATATCCCGTGAAATATCTTTAAAATTCTCTGAAATCCCATAAAATCAGATAAAGCCCCTTGAAATCTTTTAAAATACCTTCAAAGCTTTGACATTCCTTGAAATTTATAACATCAATTAAAATTCACTGAAATCTCTTAAGAACCCTCGAGTTCTGTTGAAATCCTCTAAAATCGTTGGAAGACTCTCCAATATTGTTAACCCCTTGAAATCTATAAAAATTTCTTATAATCTTATCGAACCTTTTAATTTCTTTTGAAGTCCTATGAGTCCCTTAAATATTGTAGAATTCCTTGAAATCCACTAGAACATGGCACTGAAAATTTACCATGTCCAATAAACTTTTAAATTAAAGTATTTATAAGGTAAATATTTATTGAAAAATGACTTTCCGTACAGTTGTGTTTTACTAAATACTTGATTAATAGAGATTATTAAAAAGTTATTGACTTTTCAGGAATATTAAAAACCCTACTGTGAAGGTTATTTTAGAATTTGATGTTTTCAAATTTAACTTCACCCCAATGGACAATGTTCAACCTGAAAATAAAATGTATAGGACGCCAAGAAATTTTAAATTAATAATCCGTACAATCAAGGAGATTATTAAAAACAAAATCTTCGAGTTCAGAATAGAATATTTGAATATAATTTTCAATTTAGCTATTATTTTTCTTTGTCTTTTCCCAATTCAACTAAAAATCCGTTTTAAAGACAGGACACAATATAATCCTGAAACTGAATTAACATCGACATTTTCAAGTAAAAGTGTGTATGAATGTCAAAACTGAATATCACAACAAAATGTATATTTTAACATTCTTTGTCACATTCTAAATAAGAAAATACTATTAACTCAAAATTTTCAAAAAGTTTGTCAAAATATTTTGTAATATAGAGGGATTCATCGAACCTGGTGTGGTATCTTCGGAGGGAATCCTCATAGTTACGTCTCCATTAAGAGAATTTGTCGATATAGCTTGATCATCTTTATCAGTTTGTACTTCTTTCTCATCAAAAGTGCTGGCTTGGGCGCTTGAAACTTGTGAAACCGTTTCCTTAAGAGAGTTAGTACGAGGCCAATCTCCTATGGAATTTGAACTATTATCGACTAAAGTACCAGGCACTAAGCTGCAAAGAAAGAAGTTCAAAATTCAGCGATTTTACATGCGAACCATTAAGGAATAAGCAATTTTATTTTAACAGCATGTTCGACAGTCAAGAAATTCAGAATTTAACACGCAATTTTTTACATTCTTTTTATCATATGAATAATAGAGTGGTACAAAAAAACTTTATTTTTTTTTGAAATGGCACCCTACAAAGTTATTCTTTTGGTATCTAAATGACCCCTGATTACTGGCAGGATTTAAAAAAATATATATATTTAGGGGTCTCCCAAGTCCGTTTTTGTAAATAAAATTTTTACTTAATTTAAATAATCACTGTTTGTGTATTTTTACTTCGGCATGCGTACAATACTCTTTTTAGTCAAATACATCTCTCAGAGTTTTTATAAAATAAGCATTTTATTAACAAAAACTGATTTGGGAAACCCCAAACATTTGTTTAAAACTCTGCCAAAAATCAATGGTCATTTTGAGACCGAAAGGAACATTTTGTGGGGTTGCCATTTAAGAAAAAAAGCCGTTTTTTTGGATCACCTTAATGAATATAATTCAAGAAATAGAATCTAGCTAAAATGGAAAATTTATTAAGATTTTGAGAATAAAATTAAACAATTTTCTACAATATTCACGAACATTAAACCAGATGAAAAGTAAAATTTAACATTGTCAAAAAGTAGACAGAAAATGTACTTACGTTACAAAACTATCATTGCGTACGATGCGTACGTCTTCATTAAACGGTAAATATGTAGATTCACACAAAAGATAAAAGGGTTCTTTTATGTCAAAGAGTTTTGAAATGTGTTCTTTTAGGTGTTTGATGTACAAAATAGTCGATGTGTCGACGAATATCCAACTGGTTTTTCGATGATCTTCAAAAAACTTTGACAAGTCCACTTTGATCCGAAAATCAAGTTTAGTTTTTTCCATTATTATATTGCAGTGTTATAAAAAATAGGGGAAATATAATGACAGAATCGGCGAAAAGAAATACCGGCTGCCTAACCTAAACTTCCAACCATTGCAACTACAATATACGTCACATCACGTGACCAGTGCACAGTCGCTTTTTTCGAACAGATGGAGCCACATGCTTGAAATCGATTTAAATATGAAATTGTTCTGTGAACTTTTTACAAAAGCTTAAAATAAATCCTTTAGAAATTAGAAATAATTTTAAGATGACACTATGTGTGTCATCTTAATGTGCCGCTATTTTTTACAATAAAAGACAACTATTTTTTTCAATTTATTTTTTGCCATATCCGAGGGGCTAAATACTCCTGCAATCTCACGCAATCCCATGCAATCCTTTGCAATCCCATGCAATCTTTTACAATCACTTGTAATCCCCCTTACGAAAAAATACTATAGGAAATTCAGTGTAGGTCTATAATGATTTTCCTATAATGAATTTCTTATATTTTTTTTCGCGATGCTAGAAAAATCATTATAGAACATCAGTATAGAAGTAAATAATGTTAAAATATTGAAAAAATTGATGCAAAAAATAGAGAACCCGCAAGCAAATGACTTATTCATTCACTTGACGTACAATTTCAAATTATTTCAAGGGATTTAAGAGGATTCCACATATTTCAAGGAATCTTACAAAATTCGAAAAGATTTAAAAGATTTCAAATACATCGATGGAATTCAACGAATTTTAAGGCATTCCAGAAAATTTCCATGGATTTGAAGCTATTTCGTCAGATTTCATAAAAATTTCACAAGATTTTAAATTATTTCAAAGATTTCCAAACACATCAGGGGATTTTAAGGGATGCCAAAGGATTTCAGCGTCTTTCGAGGGACTTTCACGGATTCTAAGGCTTTTAAAAGGATTTTATGGGGTTTTCAAACATTTCAACTAATTTTGAAGGTTGTCATCGGTTTTCAAGAGATTTACAAATATTTTCACGGATTTCGTAAGATTTCGAAACACTTTAAGAGATTTTAGAGGATTTTTAAGATTTCCTAGGGTTGATTTGCAGGGATTCTGAAGAATTTTAAGAGCATACAAGAATTTCAAGGGATTTCAAAGAATTTTGTAGGATTTCCAAAGATTTCAAGAGATTTCTTGAGAACTTTGGAAAATAAATTAAATTAAAAGAAATTTCAAGGGACTCTGGGCGATTCCAAGGAATTCATGGAATTCTAAGGCATTCTGAGAAATTTCACAAGGTTTAAAGGATTATATTAAATCTCCAAGGATTTCAAGGGATCTCTAAGATTTCTACGGATTTAATCGATTTTTAGAGAACCATAATAAATAAGTTTAGTTTAATTCGTTTTCAAGGGATTTCAAATGATTTCTACATATTTCCATAGATTTGTATGATTTTCTAAGATTTCGAGGATTTTTAAGAGATTTTAACGAATTCCGATATAACTTAAGGAATAACTTTAATTTTATTTCAAGGGATTTCAACAATTTCAAGAGATATGAAGGAAATAAATAAATTGCAAAGGATTTTAAAGATTATAAGTTATTTCAAAAGATTTCGAAGAATTTTAAAGGAAATTGAAAAATTTGAAGGGACTGCAAAGAATTTCAAGAGATGTCTAGAAAACATTCGAAAATAAATCAAATGAATTGAAATTTCGAAGGATTCTTGGCGATTTCAAGGAATTCATCGAATTCTAAGGTATTTTAAGGAATTTCACAAGACTTAAAGGATTTGATTAAATTTCCAAGAGTTTCAAGGGATTTCAAAGATTTCTCGGGATTTAATCGGTTTCTTAGAGAATCTTAATATATATATAATGGATTTGGATATAATTTGGATTTGGATTTGGATGATACTGGATATAATGGATTTTAACGATTTATAAAGATCTCAAGCGATTTTAAGGGATTCCAAAGGATTTCAAGAGATTTAACAAATTTCAAAGGATTTCAAAGAATTTTGTAGGATTTCCAATTATTTCGAAGGATTTTAAGGTATTTCAAGGAATTTCACAAGATTTAAAGGATTTTATTGAATCTCAAAGGATTTGAAAGAGGAATGAGATTTCAAAGATTTCTAGAGATTTGAACGTTTTTTCAGAAGACTTTAATAAATAAGTTTAATTTAATCAACATTCAAGGGATTTAAAATGATTTCTACATATTTTAGTAAATTTTTACGATTCTCAATGATTTCAAGTGTTTAAGGAATTTCAACGAATTTCCATAGAATTTACAGAACAAATTAAACATTATTTCAAAGGAATTTCAATTATTTCAAGAGATAAAAAAGGATAAAAAAAATTTTGAAGAATTAAAAAAACTTTAAGTTATTTTAGAAGAATCCAAGGAATTTTCGAGAAAATGAAAATATTTCAAGGGATTTCAAAGAATTTTATAGGATTTCCAAAGATTTTAAGGATTTCTATTTCAAAGATTAGTCTGAACTTAGTCGGTTTTTTTAGAATACCTTAATGAATAATTTTAATTTGAGCCAATTTCAAGGTATTTCAAATGATGTATGCTTATTTTAATCGGTTTTTACGATTTCTAAAGATTTCAAGGGATTTTAGGGGATTTTAAGGGATTCTAAAGGATTTCCAGAGATTTAACAAATTTCGAGGAATTTCGAAGAATTTGTTAGGATTGCCAAAGATCTTGGAGGATTTTAAGGTACGAGTATGTCAAGGAATTTCACAAGATATAAAAGATTTTATTGAATCTCCAACGATTTGGAAGATTTCGAGGGATCTCCAAGATTTCTAGAGATATGAACGGTTCTTTTAGAGAACTTTAATGAGTAAGTTTAATTTAATTTATATTGGAGGGATTTTAAATGAATTCTACATATTTTAATAGATTTTTACGATCTCCAAAGATTTCAGGGGTTTTTAAGGGATTTCAATGAATTTCTATAGAACTTACGGAACAAATTTAATTTAATTTCAAAGGAATGTTAACAATTTCAAGAGATATAAAGGAATAAAGAAAATGTCAAAGGATTGTAAAGATTTTAAGTTATTTTTAAATATATCAAAGAATTTTAAAGACAAGTAAAAAATTTCAAGGGATTTCAAAGAATTTTGTAGTCTTTTCAATGATTTCAAGGGACTTCCAAGAACTAAATTCTAGAGAATGAAATTTTAAGGGCCTTCGAAATCATGGGCAAATCCTACATGTAAAACTGAGTCCAAACGAAGAAACCATTTTGTCGAGTTTTTTGCATACATAATCTGAAGAATAATAAGATTTGCGGACCAGGCCGTTTTTTTCGGAAAAAAAATCTATTTTTTATGTAATAATCGAATAAAAAATACACCTTAATTAGCGGCACCATGACACTGGTCGCGACGGTAATTGAGGTGTTCTACTATTTATCTAAAAGGAACTAGGTAAAACAGTTTTGTTGGCTTCATAACTTATTATGTGCCTGACCGGTCGTGTCAAATCCAATACGATGTTGGCGAACCTAAGGACAAAACGATAAACTACCCATGTTCACTGACAATGGACTCCGATGGTACCGACGTCGTTCAGATTTTTGTCGGATTGAATGAGAGAGAGCCCACTGCTGTCTACCCCTCTCGCCCCTTGCAATCTGAATAACCAAGCCTGCAGCGAATCGAAATAATGGGGAAATCCGAAATGTGAAACTGAGTCCAAACGAAGGAGCCATTTTGTCTAGTTTTTTGCATACATAATCTTAAGAGTAACAAGATTTGCGGACCAGGCCGTTTTTTTTCGGAAAAGTTATATTTTTTATGTAATAATCGAATAATAAATGCAATAAGGGGATCCGACGCTTGAACTGGACAATACTTTCCCGAAAATCGATCCCAACTCAAAATGCATACAAATTAAAAAAAAAAAAATGTGATTGTTCTACGCATCAATACGCATCCTTCTTTCATTCCAATTTTTTTTTATCCGACAAATATATTTCGAGATAAAAATTGGAAACCGTTATTTTCGCACAGATCGAAAAACAATGTTTTTCAAAATATAACTCGCTATAACTCGCTTAATTCTCTACGAAATGATTCAAAACCGGGACCATTTCATTTGGTTGGCTTCAGCGGAGCCATCAAGTCGTAGAAAACAATAAAAATTGTTACGTCGTAACAATTTACTAATAATTTATTTAGAATTTATTTAGCTTAAATCCTGTCTCTAAAATCGACTACACATTTTCCTTCATAATTTTTTATTGCTTTCTCAACTTTCTAACAATTTTCTCACGACAAGCCTACGCAAACATCTGTGAAACAG
>JAUMHM010000085.1:2208002-2220595 GCA_032362435.1 Melikaiella ostensackeni
CTTTCTAAAATCTATAAAATTATACCGTTACTAAATGTTTATTTTGTGTATTTTGAACAATTTAAAAAAAAAAATAGAAAAAATCGAATAAAATAGCATTGACTTTAACGAACTTTAGCATTTTGTTTTTAAAAACGTTTGATTTCAGCCCAGTAACAATCTGAAGAACATGTTCCATGAGATAATTAATGTTCCTGAGCTCCAGATTTAAGAAAAATTAGGGTTTTTCATCTCAAGTTAAAAAAACATAATTTTTAATGATTAAAAATCTCATTTTTTTAAAAAACGTCGCAAAATATGGGAAGAAATTTATTGTTAAAAATTGTTCCACATCCTCAAATCTATACAATTATACCATTTCCAGATATGTATCTTGTATATAGAAAAATTTATTATCAAAATACACAAGATATACATCTAGTAAGGGTGTAATTTTATAGATTTCATGACGTGAAACAATTTTAAACTACAAACTACTATTCATATTTGGCGTCGTTTTCAAGAAAAATGAGATTTTTAATGGCTAAGAATGATGTTTTTTTAATTTTAGAAATAAAAACAAAAATTTCTTCACTTTGTAGCTCAGGAGCCTTGATAGTCTCATGGAATATGTTCTTCATATTGTTATTGAACCTATTCAAACGTTTTAAAAAATAAATTGTTGCAGTTCCTTAAACTACATGCTATTTTAGTCGATTTAAAAAATTTTTTTTTTCTCAAAAGCGTGTAGTACGATTTTTTTTCTTGGCCTAAAATGACCGGAGGCATCCCCGAAACAGGCATAAAAGAAAAATTGGATGTGCAAGTCGTTTTTGAGTTGTACTTGATCGAGGCTAGCCGTGATAGTTGACATTTTTTTATATTGCGACTGAATCCTCTATAGAATTGATAGCATATATATGTACTAGTATCTAGATCATAAGATAATAATATTCTATTTTAATAAAGAAGTTCGGAACTTGATCTATATTCTGTTTATTTTTAGTTTATTTTTAGTTAATAGGTGTCTCTTATAAAACAATAATGCAAATGCTGTATGGTAGCGAGACCTAGTCGTATCAAGAAAAGGATAGTAGTAAAGCTAATTTATTTTGTACTGCATTACAGATTCAAGATGCTGAGAAGTTAATCACCCTTGAACTAATGGGTTACTGGTTTACACTTGGATTTTATTTAGGTAGTTACTTGTGTGAATTATTAAATTTCTCATGGAATGAGTCAGCTTCTCAAGGCGCCGTGTCGAGCATGCAAATTGAGCGAACTTATTTTTTGATGATTCTTTAAAGACAGTTCATCTTCCAAGGAAAATTTGATTCAAATTTTTATGCATCTGCGCTTTTTGAAAAGGATAAACGATAAACGGTTGGCATGCAATTCTTGCGGAATATGTGCGGTAAAACGCTGAGGGACAAAGTCAGTAATAAGTGGTTCCTCAAAGAATGTGGTGTTCAAGAAACATCGATTGAGAAGAGTGAAAGAAATTCGCCGAGATGGTTTGGTCATGTTAAGAGAATGAATGAAGGACGCTCAACGATGCAAGTGTATTTACGTAAGGTTAATGGTACCGCACCCAGAGGTAGACCAAAGAAAGAATGGTTGAAATGTGTGAATGGGACTCTGAAGGGACGTGATATAAAGAGTCGTACAAATACAAAAGCTTGCAGGAAAAGATATATGGATGTAAAGGAAGCAAGAGGTGTATGCAGAAATAGGGATGTGTGGAGGACAATCATTCATAAGAAGAAGAGTGACGCCTGAATCGTAAGATTTTGGATAGTCATGAACCCTCATGAAAAGCTTTCCTTTGTGGATGTGGTTGGGGTGAAGAGTATGGATCTTCCTGCGGATTCAGCAGTCAGTTTAAGAGTTTATGTGTGAATCGTAATGTATGATGGCGTCCGTGACTGATGATATAAACCGGAATGGCCCCATGCAGAATACTCAGTTTGGCACAAAAATCCAACTTGAAAAATAATTTCGACACATTGGGCTGTAACCATCTCAAGTCTGAGATATAATTTTTTTAAATAATAATAATAACAATAATAATAAATTAATTGTTTTAACACAGTTCATTCTTCACTAAAGTGAGACATAAAGGTTCACAATATTTAAATAACAATTCACATTTTAGTATTTCACTACTATGTCCCATTCCAGCCTGGTCTCCCCTAGTGGGCTAAAATTAATTTTATGCGGAGGGCTACACATAAAAAAATCCTGGACCCAATCCCCGAGAAAGAAGTTGGAATATCTCTTTGCGAGACGGAAAAAATCTGCGCGTCGTAGTAGAAGAGCAACAAGTATAGGATTTTTCCTCCCGGGAAACTTGCCTATTTTTTGCTCCCTTGCAACCCTTCGTTAAACAAATCGCAGGATCTCGGGCGACGCATTAACCGACGGTATCTGCATGCCGAGCTCGTTTAATTTAATTCAATTAATTAAAAGGGAACGAGGAAGACCGTCGTACAACCGAGGCGTCGAGGTTGTTCGACGCCAGGGAATTACGTGCTTTGAGTAACTGTAGCCAAGTATCACACTTCGTCATCCACTTTTCTTTTTATTTATCATTTTTCCCCCTTGGTTTCCCATCGTCGTATCTCACAGCTCTGGTTCTTCCTCGAATGCGTCCTGAGTCTTAAGCAACCTTATGGACCGTTTCACGTTTATTATTGAAGAGTCGGCCTTCTTCTCTGTATTACGAGTTTTCACAAAGACGCTTTCAATTTCAAAGATAGCTATCTCGCCGCGAAATTAATGTTGCTATATCTTTGGAAACGCGGCTTGTAAAACGTGAAAGGTGTATGAGTGCGACACTAACGGAAAGACATGAGAAGTTGGTGGTGTAGACTCTAGACTCTAGATATTCACTGAATAAGAGCCGAAGTCTGTCAAGTGTAGTATGAGCCTTTCATGGAATTAAATAAGGGAGGAGGTGAAGGCGGTAATCAAGACTCGTTTCAGAATTACAGGTTCAGGATATCCAAGGATTTCAACCTCGCCGTGATCAGCAACATATACACAGGTCTCGTATTATACCCCGTTTGTGTCTCTTTCAAGAAATCCATTTCAAGAGGAATTGCTTTCCCTAGTTGAAGGATGGAAGTTCAAAAGTTAATAAGCGACATTTTTCTCAAAATCTAGTCTTTATTATTTTTGTGATCTACAATCAAACGCCAACATGAAATAATTTTTGCAGATTTTTTATCGCGTTCTAATGCACAAAAAAATAATGATCAATTTCGCACTTTCGATAACTCCACTGATGACTGAAGTTCAAAACTTGACAAACACCTATTGTGTCTAGTGGGCGTTTTACATTTTTTGGGTTCTCGGACCAGTTATTTGGGACCGATGAATCTTGGAATGACATCTATCATAGAATATAGGTACTGCGGTGTAATGTAATATAGGTACTGCATGCCGACGTTCTCCTTGTGTACAGCTGTATTCGACCTGTCTCTTGTTTACGTCAGATTTATCTTTCGTGCGCTCCAATTTGCGTTAAAAAAAGTATTGCAAAAGTGAAAAAATCATAAAATTGCCGCCCCAACCCTCCAGCCCCGGCCAGGTGACTTATTTCATGAGAAAATCTTTTGGCATCGCGAATTTGCAAAGAGGATCGTCATCATATTTTCCTAGAGAGAAAATATGTTCAAAAGATAATGATGCAGATTCATAAAATTTAATGACTACTGAAGGAATGATTTATTTAGAATGATTAATTTTTCTTTAATGACCTAAATACATGTTTCTTTAAACGGATCTCATGTATTTAAGTATAACAAACATTTTTTAAATTTATATAATTATTTCATCGCAATAACCGTGTCAATTCTTAGTATCTGATAAATATTTTCTTTCATTCCATGAATAATTACTTCTTTGAATAAAATGTTTATTTTACTCAAAGAAACTGAATCACTTGATCCACACATGAATAAATTACTCAATTTGAATAAGTATTTATTGCTTCAAAGAATCGATTCCATTGAAATGCGGAAATATTTCTCAGGGCATTGAAAAGATATTTGAAGAGACCAGGTTTTTAGCTTCCAAGAAATCATTTCTTCGACTTAACAATTCTTAGATTTATTACAAAAAAATATTTCTTTCTATTAAAAAAATAGTACCAAAGAAATGATTTTTTTGAAGTGAGGCATGACCCTTCTGCCCCTAAACAATATTTACTCAACTTGAGTAAACAAATTCTTGGTACAAAGAAAAGAAACAAAGAAACCCACTTCTTTGGATCAAGTGAATTTTTTTCAGTGCACATTATATCGTTATTACTTTCATTCCTTTTTTATCAAGTAATATTTCATATTAAATACGTCCAATGAATATAAACATTATAATCTCTTGAAATCCTTTTAAAACAATTGAGTTCCTTGAAAATTCCTTGAAATGCTATAAAAACTGGAAATCCCCTTCAATTTTTTGAGATTCAGTGAAATCTTTTGATATCCTTTAAATCGCTTGAAATTTTCAAAATTCCATAAAAATCCCTTTTAATCCTTTAAAATTCATGGAAACCCCTTAAAATCTCTAAAATTCGGCTAAAATCCTTGAAATTTCGTGAAATATTTCGAAATATTACGAAATTCCTTGAAATCATTGAAATCCTTTCGAAATTCATTGAAATCTTTCAAATTCGTGTGTATGTTTCCAAATATCTTGAAATCCCTGAAAATACCTATTTTAGAATCCACTTAAATCTTTCTAAAGTCACTGAAATTCCTAAAAATCCCTCCAATCCTTTACAATGATCGGAAATCCTTTAATTCCCTTAAATATTTGAAAGTTTACGAAATCCTCTAAATTCCGTGGATCTACTTTGGAATCTTTTGAAATTTCTTAAACTCCTTTGAAAACCCGTGAAATCATCGTAACCCCGAAATCGTTTAAAATCCGTTAAAATCCCTTGAAATGCTTTGAAATCTTTGCAAATCTTTTGAAATCTTATGAAATCTCTTTAAGTCCCTTCAAATCTCCGAACACCATTAAAATTCCCCGACGTGCTTCAAAATTCGTGAAAAATTGAAATTCTCTCTGAAATTGTACAAGGTAATTTCTTCAAACTCTTGAAATCTTTTAGAATCATTTGAAATCTGTGAAACCTTTCGGAATCCTTTGGAATTGTTTGAAATATCCCAAAACTTTTGTAATACCTTTAAATCTTTTGAAATCCCTTCAAATCTCTTGAAATCCCTAAAAATCTCTTCAAATTTCGTTGAATTCCGTGAAAATCTTGTAATGCTTTGAAATACTTTGTAATCTTTTGGAATACCTTTAAATGTCTTTAGATCTGTTGATATTCTTTTATAGCACTGGGAATCTTTTAAATATTTTGAAATCTTGTTAAAGTGGATATATTTTGAAGCCTCTGAGATCTCTTAAAATCCTTCGGAGTCCCGTGAAATCTTCGAAACGGCTTTAAATCTCTTAAGAATCGTTAAAATCCCGTGAAATATATTGAAATTTGTGTGAAATCTCATGAAATTCCTTCAAATTCCTTTAAATCTTCGAAATCCTACTAAAACTCCCTAATATCCTTCAAAATTCGTGAAAATACTTTGGTATCTCTTGAAAAAATGTAAACATTAGAGTGCGTGGGTGGATAAAACGTAGTATAATCAACGTGATTACCGTCTAAAATAATGTATTACTTTATTTCATTGCTAAGAAGTTTATTTTAGTAATTTAAGCAAACTAATTAATATTTCCATTTATAAATGCTGCGATTTTCAGTTACACTATGATAGAGAGATTTTGTTTTCAGATTCGGGCTTAGCGACTAAAAATCTATGAGACTCATTTAAAAAAATTTCCAACTGCATGGTTCAATTTGAAAAAATTTGATTTTGTACCCTATGGGTAGTTTGAAACTGCTTAGTTTGAATAACTTTCTGCTAAAAATTATTCATTTCTCAAATTCAGAATGCTTTATTGGTTTAAATTTAAAATCTTTGAATTTGAAAGGCTTCAATGTAAGATTCTATTTTTTTGAATGCTCAAAAATATCAACTATTTAAATTTAAAAATTATAATTAAATTAAGAAAATTATGAATTTGAAATTGTTTTAAGGCTAACGAGACTACTTCGCAAGTAAATATACCTCAGTCTTTTTATTTTATACTACATTAAAGATTTAAGATGCTAAGAAGTTATACAGCCCTGAACTACTGGGTTACTGGGTTACACTTGGATTTTATTTAGGTACTTACTTGTAGGAATTGTTAGATTTCTTATGGAATTCCATAAGTCAGCTTCTCAAGGCGCTGTGTCGAGCATGCAAATTGAGAGAACTTCTTTTTTGATGATTCTTCATAGACAGATTACCTTCTGAAGGAAATTTGATTGGATTTTGTATACATCTGCGCTTTTTGAAAAGGATAAACAGGATGGAAAGTATAAAAGTGATGTCCGTTAAATTATATTCATTTTATAAATTATATTTATAATCATGAGTCATATTTGGCAAAGATCCAAGATTCTTTCTTTCGCCATCTGGGCAATCTAGCCTCACCTGTTGTTTTACTTAAAACAATCTGGGACGTGCCACTTAGTAAAAAGTTAATGTCCCTCCTGGCAATCTACAGCGCAAGCGTGGCTTTGATTTTCGTGCCACGCTTGTAAGCTTATGCGTGGCGAGCGCGAGCCAATCGCGTGAACCCCCCTCTCAGGGACATCGACAAAACGATCCTTGTTGTCAATCTTGTGTATGGCAAGCGCGAACCAGTCGAAGCGAGTCCATAAAACTTCGGTCTGCGAGACCAATTGTCTCGTCGGGCTATGGCCCAAGCCAGATGTCCCTGGCTTCTTCGCTTCAACCCTTCTCCGAGTGAAAAACATCTAAGCCCAGACCCCTTTCTCTACATATACACGAATCTCCCTGGATTTCCCTGAACTGTGAAACATCTCCGTCGCCGTCTCTAAACTTTTAACAGTCAATCTACCGCTTTAATGTTCAAATTACTTAGCTTCTCCTTCTGTAAATTAGTTTCCCTCTCATATTTATTTTAAAACTTTTGAGTCACTCTTAGCCCACAGGCTGCTCTCTTAAACTGAACCAGTGAAATTGTCACATTTTGAACCAGAGATTTTCCGCTCTTGACTAGGTAAACCATTTATGATCAAGTTAATGAAGTACACTAGTGACGCCAATCTAAGAGATCCAACCAGTGATATAGCTCTCCACGCGGCAAAGCCATGAACTTCCAGTCGTCCACGCGTGTCGGGTCGTTGCATTTCGCAAGCTCACTTGCAGTTTGAATTTGTTGAAAACAAACTTTATTGTGCACCAGTGTTTCTGTTTTTATAAATATTTGAGGCCCGGCTACAATAAGGGGATATTATATCTTTCGCTTGAAAAAGGGTAGACCCCTACTCGAATTCACCAATATGGCCGTGGATGGCATATTCAATACACGTGAAATATCATGAAAACAGCAAAAACATAGTGTCTAACTGTGATAATCGTTCAACTGAATAAATAAGTGCTGTTATAAGTAGCTCTGATGAGCAAAATACTTCCGAGCTGATAATTATTTGCTCCAATAATGGAATTTGCACGTGAATATCAAAAATCAACAAGTTTCAGAGGTTGTTGCGTCAGTCGTTGCGACTCCGAAGAGAATTAAAACTTCAATTTAAGTTTTTATAGAGTGGCAAAGCTTGGCAGTGGTAAAATGAAAAGGTGAAATTTATTTGCAGAAATTGAAGTTGTTGATAAGCACAGTGAGTGGATGAGAAATTTAAATGAACATACACTCGAACCTCGGTTGAGAAATCCCCGGTTTACGCCTTCCTAGAACTGCTGGCCGACTGTTGGCCCCCTCAGTTTCTCAGCGGTCGTGGCAAGAGATGGTGTTCAACTAAGCGTGAAATGCCAGCAGCGTATAGATGAAGGCGCAGTGCACGTGTACTCAGGTTCGAACTCACGTTCGGAGATGGCGTAATATGAGGAAATGGTTCACACGTCCCTGAATGTTTACGTTTCGAGTCATTCAGTTTAGGCCCAAGGCCAGTGCGAAGCAACTCCCGAAACTGGGCTCATATCGAGGTTTGAGTGTATTTCAACTTTTTCGCGACTTTTTATGGTAGCTCCGCACATTACAATCATACCAGAATAAAAAATATTTTTGCCTTCGATCATATTTCTGGATGCAGTTGTAGCTGTTGCGTAACTACATCAACTATCTAATTCCGAAAATACCATTGTCTAAACTTAAACACACTTTTTAATTAAATTATTGCTACTACTCCATATTATCTATATGGCTCCCGCGGCCATGTTTGTATGGCACCGCAGCGCCCCTTTTGGCGTGGTGGATGTTTTCATTCCCAATCCTCTAATTGCAGCCCGTCCCTCATTTACTGTTAAGCGAGTGAAGTGCAGTTTTTGAGACAATTTAAAGTTTAGCACAAAAAAGATGAATCATGTATGTCATATCAAATGTCAAATTTATACATTAATATTTCACACAATTCGATCGAGTCTTATTTCCATTTTCCAAACATAAAGTTTTCATATTGGCTTTTCATCGTTATGATTATGAATCGTAGATAATCATGTCTCATTACATCGTTATCATCAACGCGTAACAACATCTTCAGATTATATCACCATCAATCATAGAACCTGAACTTTCAACACTATCTACACATCTTCAGATGAAATCATCATCAATAATAAGCCAGCAGCATCATCACCAATACATAACACCATCTTCATATGATATCCTCATCAATTACATCTTGTTATCATATCATTTTTAACATATAACACCATCTACATAATATCATCTTCCGCCAATATCATTATCAATCACAGATGACCATCATCAACATCATATCCTGCATCATATCCTTCCATCATCAACACATAACACCATCCATACATCTTCAGATAGTATCACCATCAACAATAGGTTAATACTATCATCATCGATAAAAGACCATCTTCATCATTAATATGTAATCATCATCGTCTTGGATCAGCTTTTTTGCTTGTTGCATAAGGTTTTACTAACGTTTCAAGGTAGAGCTGAACCAATTTTAATTGCAAGGTCCTTGCCTATGGTATTTTCTCACTGATTATTATTGCAGCCTATAATCCCATGGACATTTTAAGACCAAAAACAAGAAAGTCTATCGGGCCCTTTTTGAAAACGTTTCATCTTATAGCACCTTATGTTTTGATACAAATTCCTTCTTTCTGTCTATTTACAAAAAAAAAACGCAACTATCGTTTGCTAGGATCGTGAAATTGGGTTAGTAGATTTTCTGATTCACTAGATTGGTTCATTTTGATATTAAATGGAAGATTAAATTGAGCTGCATCAGTTTTGATATCTTAGAATTTTGTGTGTAAAAATGATCGCATACCAGTCTTTCATCATGTTTTGTGACTATTCTACCTAATTTTGAAGTCGTATAATATCGCATAATGTGAGGCTATGTGCCGCATAATGCGTGCATAGATCGGCTATTTTAGGAGCTCCATGAGGAAAATGGTCAACAGAGTTATTTCAACAGTGTGATTTCTGAAATGTAGTGATTTCTCGAAAAAAATATTTTAAAAACGGGTTTCTTCAAATGACCGCAACTCGCAACCTGTTGGAGATAGAATATTTTATTCTCTTTTTTAGTGTAACGCAGAATTTTATATCTTCTTTAATTTTGGCAAGAAGAATCGCATAAAAGGCTCAAATTTTATCGCATAATTCAGCATTCGCAAATGCATAAAGTTGGTATCCCAAAAGATAATAATTTTTGAGTTTGATTTTCGAGAAAAGTGTTTTTTTCCGTCCACAATGTAGTTTACTTTTTAGAAAGATGAACAAATTTTACTGCATTATTCTAGTTTCAAATTTTTAAATATACTTCTCATTTCTAGGTGCTCTATAAAATAATGTCTAATAAATTATCAATATGCAAGAGGAATTTTTTTATTCACGAACCTAGAATTTCTGCTTGGTGGGTCATCTTGACCCTCTTTGAAGGATGCTGGCTGTAGACTAAAACGTCGTTTGAATTGATGGCGTCCCTTCATCACCTGTACGTTTTGGTTCCTGTGGAAGAGAAAAGCTCGGTTAATGCGAAAGACCCCTATTATGGCTACATGACTATAATTTTCACTGGCGAAAGAAATGTTAGCTCTCCATTTTTCTTTTTCCATCTGAAATGTCTAAAATCTTCTTACTTCACTAAACGCAAAAATGGTAAAAAAATCTTTTTCATAGCACATGCATGATTTCAGCCCTTTTCAATGCATGTGAAGCAGGGCTAAAGTTCTATACTTAGCAGTCAAAATAAAAATTTCGGTTCCAAATGAAAAGTACTTTTTACTCCCTAGGGAGTAAAAAGTAACGTCAGAGGTGAATAATAAAAATTATCAAGCGATCAGTTGATCGCGTTGACAAATTGTTTGACAGATTTGACCAACTCTAAGCGGTAAGTTACCATAATTTACAGAGAAATTACTATAAATTACCTGAAATTTCCAGAAATTTTGGAAATTTTTAGATAGTCTGAATTTTGGTGAATTTCGCAATTTTTCAAAAAATTTCAAATTAAAAAAATTTTTAAGATTCCAAAAGTGTTTAAAATATCAAAAATTTTCAAGAACTTCAAAAATTTTCAAGAATTTTCTAAATTTCAAAATTGAAAAGAAAAGTTTTTAATTTATATATTTACCATAAATCTTCTAAATTCATATTAAAATGAAAATAATGCTCAAGAAATTTCTCTAATTGAGCAGAAGTCAAAATTGCGGGACTAAAAAATTATTTCTAAACAATTACAATTCCTATCGACTTCGTTTCGCGCCCTTAATTTTCATCATTTTCCAAGTTAATTTTTAAAACAAAAAATCAGGAAAAAATGTACATAATTACTTTTGTTTAAATCGAACGAATTTTTTTCTTCTTTTAGTTTATTTTTAAACTGTCATATTATTAATATCTGTTGATGCAAATCTGAGAATATAAGTGTTATTTAATTTCACTTATTTGTTTATTTTACTTATTTTATTTTTTAAACAAAATTTTTATTCATTTTTAATAATCAGTCTTACTGCTAAGTAATGTATCTCAAATTTCAAGAATTTTTGGGTCAATTTTAATATTTGTATTCAGGTTAAATTTTTTAATTAGACATGACTTTCTTTTATTTCAATGTGGTTAGAGAATTCAAAACAGACCGACATTTTATTCATGAAACCATTTAAAAAATTACAAATTCAAATTTAGTTTTAAATTAGGATTGACTTTCCATCATTTTTTATTTAAACTTTCTTTAAAGATGAAATAAATTGAACATGCAACTTATCTATTATATTAGTAATGTTATTAACGTTTCATAAAATGATTCAACATCAAACTTAATGAGATTTCCATTTTTCGTTTTGATATTTTATCCTAAACTGCAACACCGACTGAGGTAGAAAGTTCCACAATGGAAACTTTCACGATCGATTAATATCTTATGAACTTCATTAGCACGGTTTTTCGGACTGCTGTTAACGATGTAGCAGACGACGGTTTTCATTTCATCTTCAGATTTACTTTCGCTGAATAGCCCGTAAACTTTGAACCCCGGAAGATTTTATCTGCCACAACATTTAACTTTAGTTTTTCCTATGTTATTATACATATAAATCAAGCGAACGTCGATTTCAAGTGACCGTTTTTCAATTTAGTCGAATTTATAACTTTAATATTTCACGTAGGATGCGTGATATATTTATAAAACTGCATGACAAAACTGTTTCTCTTTGTTTGGAGATATCTTTCTGTCTGTTGAATATTGCCCGGGGGAGCTTCATCGACGGAAAATTGTGGCAATCCGTAAACTAAGTATTTATGAAAGCTGACCACGTGCACCATGTGTGCTCAGTTTTGAAAATTTTATTGTTTTCACATAAATGGGGAGCATATCTGTATATATGATTTATAGTAAGATCATAAAATGTGCAATGAAAATGATCCTTTCATTGCCAAAGCCACCATACAGGGCTATGAAAACATTTTATCGCGATTTCCAGAACAGAGGATTTGGAGCAGAAAGTATCGATTGGAAAATGCTTATTATGCGGTACGTGGAGGGAGACTAAAACTACGGATATCCAGAAAATGTCCAATTTTATTATTTCAATTACACATTACGTTAAATACGTACAAATAACGTATAGGTATTACCGTTATTAAATATTGAATTAATGTTTAAATATTAAAATTATGAATATTACTTATAAATAACAGTATTCAAAAAAATACTTTGAATTTTAAGGGAACATATAGGGTAAGAGCACCAGTTATTGGCACCCCCTTTAATTTTCGTTAAATTTTAAGAAAATGTGAATATTCTTCGTATTTCACTGATATTACATATTTCAATTCTACTATTATTTGTACGTCTAACGATATATATAACTTATACAAAATAATATCAAATTTAGTTGTAAAATATTCAATTCACTTCAATTCTTAGGTTGTCAAGAATTTATCGGGTTTTCTAAAGAAAATCTTTAGCTGACATCATTTTTTAATTTTGTTATAGCAACGTTATAAAAAAGTAAATCTGTTTC
>JAUMHM010000085.1:2222991-2236143 GCA_032362435.1 Melikaiella ostensackeni
AACATATCGTCTCTCGTTTTTTAATACGTCATAACTATAGATAATATCAGCAATTGATATTATTTAGATAAATATTTTACGATCATTCGAAATGAGAAATAAGTCTTATACGGTAAATGTTATACAATAGATATCATTACCGAGGTCAGTTTATTATATTTGTCAACTTTGAACAAGAAGATTTCAAATATTATTTCATCATGACGCACGGAGCATAGCTGGAGCGATGAGAGGGAGGTGAGTGAATATACATCAAAAGAAGTGTAGCTGAGTTGGAGCAATGAGATGGAGAGAGAACTAAAGAGAAGCATGCATCCGGTCTCTCTCCCTCTCATCGCGCACAGTCATTTACGCAGTTTAAGTCTGCGCCTAGAGTCCGGTGTAAAGACTAAAGAACTTAACGCATTACACTTTTTCATCACCCGGAACATTTAACGCTCTGGCTCAGGCCCAATTCTCCACATCAAGGTCTAAGACGTTTACACATCAAAAAATCTCGCAAATCCATTTGTAAAAGCAAATTAATTTTGTCAAATAGGAAACATCGACTCATTAGCTGATTTGTAAAGATTTGAATGACGAGCAAGCAAGGTACTCTGAAAATTGCGAAATGACAAGAATTTTTCAAATTTTTTTTTAATGAAATTAATTAATTTTAACTTACCGAAATAACGTGTTCTCCTTTTCCAGCCTTAGCAATGATATCCCAGTCAATAGTATCAGCGTAACAAAGTGCCGGATTTTTCTCGAACCGTACTGATCCTCTCAAAATATCAGTAAGAGAATGTAAACCGATTTCTTGAAGGTGCATCATCTCGAATGCCACCAAGGCATAATTTATGAACAATGAGTTGCCACGAATTACTGCCAAATTTGGAAAAAGATGACCGATGCTTTTAAGTCCGTTTACCCTGGAAAGAAAAATAAATATTTTTATAGTTTGCAGATAGTTCAGAAACCTCAAAAATGCTAATCAGGGTGTCTACTAATTTTCGCCCACCAAACTCCCGGTTATTTCCCGGTTTTTTGCCGGCTGATAACACAAAATCTCTTCTTACTAGAAGCACGAATAAAATGCATTTAACATAAGGTTTTCTAATGTGTAATTTTATGCATTGCGATATCTTATTATAAGTAAACAAAATAATACTTTTGTAATTTATGGTGTCTAAAACTTACAAAGAAATATAATACAATTTCGATGTCTTAATTATCTGCGCAGATTTGGTTAACATGACATTGCCACTTTTTATTAAACATAGGGTAATGTCAAATCTAGTTGTAAAATATTCAATTTACTTTAATTCTTAGGTTGTCAAGAGCTTATCGGGTTTTCTAAAGAAAATCTTTAGCTGACATCACTTTTAATTTTGTTATAGCAACGTTATGAAAAAAGTAAATCTGTTTCAATTTTTGTGGATATTTTAAAGAAATATTTACGATTCAATAAAAATAAGAATCAAACCTCGCTAATAATTCATTTATTAATTTTATGGAGGGGGGGGAGGGGGGTGACAAGGGAAATTAATACAAAAAGTATGGTGTTTAATTATTGTCACCCCAGTGCTAATAACTAGACCATGCAGTTCTGGAATGGTTTCATTAGTTGGCACCCCTGTCTCGTCAGCAAGAAGTAAGGTTATATGACCAAGTGTAAACAAGGTAAACACGAAAATCTTGTGATGGCACGGAGTATTTTGTACATATTTACGGCAATAAAGTGTTAAAATTGATGAATCCATAGAAATAAAGTAAGTTATTTAAATACAATTCACACAAATCATTATTAGGTAGAAGTAGAAGTAGCTTAATGCAATAATATGAAGCTAAAATTTATATGCCGGTAAACATACGCTCCAAAATTTTATTAGTATCATTTATATAATTATTCTTTTTAGGTATGAGTAGATATTGTTCTTATTTACGTACAAATGAAATTTAATTATCTTTATTCATTGAATTGATTATATTACCAAAAGTTTTTATTCTTTTGCTAAACGATTCATTTTGATGAATTGAGCAAGATATTAGCTTGAAATTTTTCTTCATTTTTCTAATTCAAAGTATAAAATTAGTAACATGTATAAATATTTTTCGTTTGATTTTGTTTAGAATGCCTTACAGAAAAAATTCGTATACGGAGGAAGACATGTACAAAGCTTTAACTGCTGTCATATACAGGTAGATAGTGGCATGTCTAAAAAGCAAGCTGCTGCAACTTTTAGGATTCCGAGGTATAAAATTATGCAAATATGAATTTAGGGTTTCTAATAGAAATAATATTTAATATGTCTCAGATGAAGAATTTTCTTCTTAATCAATGTTTTAACGTAACTGATGAACTATTAAGAGGTTAGGTGAGTGCAGTGCCAAACACTGGAGACAGGCGTGCCAATAACCGGGATTAGCAGTGCCAGTCACTGAAGTTTTAGAACTATATACTTATTTTTACTAATTTTTCAAGTTTTTGTCATTTTTTATAATAATTGAACATTCCAGTCTATTCGGCGTTAGATTTTGAGTGTAAGTATGATTATAACTATTTAAGATTTCAAGATTTTATGTGTACATCTATTTCCAAAAGTCTGAATTTCCTCTCAAAGTGACAATAACTGCTGCTTTTACTCTAAATAAAATCCTATCTAAGAGGAGTGATGTAACGATATGTCTCGAAAATCTTGCAATTATTGTTGCTGAAAATATGATAGGCTTTTCATTACTTGAAGTTGTTTTATATCTTTAATTTGAAAATTAATTCTACAAATACTCTCTCTTAATAAGAAAAATCTTAGAAAACCTTATGCGAATTGAGAAGCATTTGTCTTTTTCAATACTTTTGTGCGCTTAATTTCAAACTTTTGAATTATCTAATAAATTATTGAAGATATTATACATGTTTAATCTTAGTGCTTTCCGCTCGAAATTAATATTTTCAGAACATAATTTTAATATAAAATCATAAAGTTTCAAAGAAGACTTAAAATTTCTGAAAACTGTAGGTTGCGCTAGTTTTTTTTCACCGGAAATTAATATTTTCAAACGAAACTCGTCATCAAGATTCATAATTAACAACAATTTCAGGTTATATTAGCGTTTCACAAAGAAAATATTGGTATTTTGGAACAAAAATCCTTATATTGTTCGAAAAAATTTTCAATTTTTGAACAGTTCCAGGTTATATTAACGTTTTTCACAGGAATTTTGTTATTTTAAACAAAAATCATTAGAACTCGAAGATTTACAATTCCGAACCATTCCCTGTTTTATGTTAGTGTTTTTTGTCGGAAATTATTGGTATTCATGATGAAAAATTATTAGGTTTTAAAGAATATTTACAATTTTTTAATAAATTAATGTTATCTTGGTGTATTTCACCTAAAATTGACATTTCTAAACAAAAATCATTAGATTTAAATCGAATGAACTTTGTTTAAAGTAATAGAATTTACAAGCTTGTGAACAGTTTTGGATTGTGTTAGTGTTTATCGTCGAGAATTGAAATTTTCATTAAAAAATCATTACATTTCAAAAAAGATTCATATTTTTTTAACAACTTTAGGTTACGTTGACGTTTTACATCGAAAATTTGTATTTTCAAACGAAAATCATTATGATTTGAACGATATTTAGAATTTTTGAACAATTTTGGATTATATTAGTGTCTTTCGTCGGGAATTGGTTTTTTTGATAAAAAATTAAATTTTAAAAATTTAACAACTTTTTAACAATTTTAGGTTATGTTAACGTTTTACATCGGAAATCGGTATATTTTCAGTAAAAAATCATTACATTTCAAAAAAGATAAAATTTTTTTGTACATTTGTAGTTTGAGCTATAACGGTTTCGACCGTAAATTGCGATATAGATTTCAAAAAAGTTTTACACTTTTAAAACAATTTAAGGTTATGATCAAATTTTCACAGGAAATCGGTTATTTTAAACGAAAAACATCAGGTTTAAAAGAAGATTTACAATGTTAAACAATTTTTTGTTACGTTAGTAGTTTTCGTCGAAAATGAGTATTTTCAATGAAAAAATCCTCAAGATTTTTCAGATTATTATCATTCTTCAGATTATATGTATATCAGGAATCGGTACGCTCAATAAAAATCCATTGGATTTCAAAGAAGATAAAAAACTATGGAACAGTTTTAGGTTATGCTCGCGTTTTTCACCGAAAATCGATTATTTTAAACAAAAATCATTAGATGTCGACGAAGATTTACAATTCTGAACAATTTTCTGTTGTAGTACGCTAGCGTTTTTTGTTGGAAATTATCGGTACTTCTAATAAAGAATGATTAGATTTAAAATGATATTTACAATTTTTTAACATTTTGAGGTTATTTTGGTGAGTTTTACCTGAAATTGGCATTGTAAAAAAAAATCATTAGATTTAAATCCCATGAATTTTGTGTAAAGTAATAAAATTGCAAGCTTTTGAATACTATTGGATTGTGTTAGTGTTTTTCATCAAAAATTAAAATTTGTATTAAACAATCATTAGATTCCAAAGAGGATTCATTTTTTTGAGCAATTTAAGGTTACTTTGTCATTTCACATCGAAAATTGGCATTTTCATAAAAAATCATTAACATTTGAACAAGATTTAGAATATTTGAGCGATTTTGAATTATGTTTGTGTTTTTGGTAGGAAATTGGTATTTTTAATAAAAAAATTATATTTAAAAGAAATTAATAATTTATCAACAATTTGAGGTTATCTTGAGGTACCTCGTTTATAGGTTAAGCTATGGCGGTTTTCACCGGAAATATCGATGAAGATCGTAAAGAAGATTTACACTTTTGAAACAATTTAAGGTTATGCTAACATTTTTCACAGGAAATTGGTTATTTAAATAAAAAAAACGTTAGGTGTAAAAGGAGATTTACAATGTCAAACATTTTTTTTATGTTATGTTGGTGTTTTTCTCCGAAAATTAGTATTTTTAATAAAAAAAATATTAAGATTTTTCAAATTTTCATTACTCTTCAGATTATATTGATACCGGGAATCGGTACTTCTAATAAAAAAATCATTAGATTTTGAAGAAGATAAACAATTTTGGAACACTTAGGTTATGCTCGAGTTTTTCAACAGAAATCGGTATAGATTTCAAAGAAGATTAAAATTTTTTGGCTATGTTGTTTTAGTGGTTTTCTTCTGAATTTGCTATTGTTAATAAAAAATCATCAGATTTTAAAGAATGTTTTATATATTTCAACAATAGTAGAGTATGTAAGCGTTTTTCACTAGAAATCGCTTATTATAAACAAAAATCATTTGACTTCAAATATTAAACTTATAAGTTTGTACAAATTTAGGTTATGTTAGTGCTTTTCTTTGGAAATTTTTATATTTAAATAAAAATGCAACGGTTTGATTGTCTATAAAAAAATATTATATATTCTGAAGTTAAGATATCAATTTTGATCAATCATCAGAAATGTTGTCCTTCCTTTTTTTATTATTTTAGATAATAGATACTATGAAATACAACATTTTTCTGATTATATTGATTTTATATTTTAATTTAAAAATTGCGTGAGACAACAAAAATAATAATAGCGCACTTAGCGCGCGTGTTTGTTTCTAGTTATATTAAAAAACGTTAGTGCGTCTAAGTAAGTTATGAATATTCCACACACTAATTGCACATAATTAAATCATAATAAATGATATACATTTTAAAAACTATTGTTAGAGTTACTTTCTGCCCTTCTGAGTAGGGGAGTGTATTACGTATTGGTTACTAGTACATTCTTGGTGGTGCATATTTTTTCATAGTTGGAATGAGATTAATGAACTTCAATTATATTTCACGAAAAGTAATTCCATTATGCTCCTCACAAAAAATGGTTAGAATGCACACAGTAAAAAAAAAGGATCATTTTTGTTGCAGAGCATTTTGCCGCAGCGATCATTCAACTCTCAAGATCATAATGATCTATTCAATCGGATCATTTCGATCTGCTTTCAGGGTCATCTGTCAGCATAAGCAAAATGGCCGCCAGTTTTTGGTGCAGATGTAATAACCTGAATATTTTGTCCAAACGCATGCAAGTGACAACTAAACTTAACAGGAGATATATCCTGTTATCAAGTTTCGTCATTCTTTAAATTTTCAAGTACACTGTACGATCAGAAATCATAAAAAGGTCGCATAACAGCTAAAGTACTCCAAGAACATCGGCCATCTTGACTTTACTTGATTATACATGAACATGAATCAAATCATTATGACCTCAAAAATCAATCATTAATTCTGGCCGATCAAAATGCTCTTGATTTCGGTATCATTTCTGTTGCATATCAAAATGATATTGATTCCGGTATCATTTTGAAAATCATTTTTCACTGTGCATTAGTATGGTACTTATTGCGAGAAAATTCGCCTTATATAATAAGTATTGGTATCCAGTATGTACCAGCCTCCCCGTTACTGTATTGAAAATACATAAAATTAGACATGAATAAAATATTCTGTTTATATAGACCGAAATGTGATGATTGTTGGTGTTTCGCGGCAAATTGCATGCATAATTTGCAAGGACACGTATCATGATGTCATAATAGTATGGTATACAATATACAAAGCTTGGCTCGCAGCGAATTAGTTTGCTAGAGGGTGGTTGTATTCTCTTCTCGACGACGAATAGCCCTGCATGCACTCCGGTCCTATTATTATCCTAGAGTAATGTAATACGCACGTGTTACATTGCTCTGAATTTATGCAAGAGCGGGTGATTTTCTACCGATCGATATTCTTATTACCGAGAAAATGCGGGTATGTGTCTTGATTCTAAATAAATGCACTGCCCTCCTTAATTAATGCGTGCAAAAAAGTGCACTTTTGAAATTCACTAACTTACTTATTTGAACACTTTTAAAAAGTATATCATTTTTAGACAAAAAAAGATTTGAAACCCCAAGAACTGAGAACGACCCAATTTAGACAAATAAAGAAAGAGGAAAGAGCAAGATTTATACAGATGATGACAGTAGTGCTATAAAAGATATCTTCTGAGCCTCGTTAAATGATATTGCAGGTACTTGCGATCCTTGAGAAAGAATCATTTTATTCGGAGATATGAATGGCTGGGTTGGTGTGCAACGCGAAGGTACCGATAGGGTACTTGGTCATTTTGAAAACCCAAAAATGAACGGTATCTGGGAGAAATTGGTAAGTTTATGCTTAGAAAAAGGCTTGTTTATCACAAATACTTGGTTCACACATAAAATAACCTACGTGTTTACTTGTTGCAGAGGTGATTTATGAAGTAAAGATAGAAAGGTGTGCTTGAATTCAAATTTAATGTTGAAAGTACTTCAGAATTACTCTTGAACTACTTAATTCTGTGGAACTTATTATAAAGTTTCATAGCTTTAAAAGCAGTGTTACTTGAGTCGTTAGAGTATAATTTGTCATTATGTGTGGTGAAATAAATTTGAAAAAATAACTACAACAACTCTGTTGAAAGCATGTAATAAATTATCGCAGTAACGACGTTTAGTATCGTCAATCTTCGTCAAGTGGGTCGAAGGAAAGAGAAATTCTTGCCAACGAGGTGAGGAATGTCATTTGCGAACATTTGAGGGGGCGAAAAAATTATACGAGACAGGTAAAAACATAAAATACACAATCGTTAAATACGCAGATTTGCAGGAAGGCCTGCTCAGACTTAACAAGTTTATATTCTGTAGAAAATTTTCATTTTCCCCATTCTATTCAAATCCAATAAGTTTACTGATAAAGGTACGTTTTGCATGTATAGAGGAGACTGGTACACACTGGATTCCAGTATCTACTAGTTAATATGAATTTTCTCGTAATAGGAATGATATCAGTGCATGATAATAACATTTTTTTATATAATCAAACTATAAAAAAATTAAAATTCATTAATTTTATTCCCACTATGAAGAAATACGGATTATTTAGTATGTACCACTCTCCCCTATAGTTTTCGCTTATCTGAGAAATAATAATAGTATGATTCATTGAATTTTGTAAATATTGTTTTCATTTGTGTCCCCTTTAGGCAAAAAATGAGCTTTTAAACGTAAAAGCTTTCATAAACTTTGAAATGAACTAAACCTAAATTAAATCAATGGCCACCCAATAACCGCCCGAGCGATAAAACTGATTCGACGTTAAATCGACGGAACGTCGCTTATCGAAAATCATTCGGCCCGCCTTTTTATAAGCATGTCTATATAGTACACCCTCGCAGTTCGTTTCAGTTAATGTCAAACTCCATCAACTTGAAATAATGACCACGGAAAAAGAATTATTAAAAAATCGATGTAGAAAATAGTTAACGCAATAGTTTATTTTTCGAAAATTACCATATAATTTAAAAAATCTCAATCACGTGTGTAAAGTAATCGGTAATTCAATTTTATGGGAGAATGTTTCGTATTGGATACTAGCGCATACTGGATGATGCGTATTTTCTCGCAGTAGGAATGAGATTAATGAACTTTGATTTCTTTCACGAGAAGAAATATGATTATGCTTCTTGTAAAAAATGTAAGGATGCATTAACATCATTTATATTTTGAAAAAATTCCTACAATTCAGTCTGTACTACTTCCCCCTACGCATTTCTTTTACTAAATCAAATGCAGATATTTGAAATACAACGTTTAATATCACAAGATAGGGAAACAGAACTAGGAAAGGCAAGAACATAATCTGCATTTAATGAAACATAGTTTTTTTTGATAGGAAAGATGGAATTAGGCTATTTACTTTTAACTACTTGTCGTAAAAGTAACCTGGTTATATCAAAGCTTTCCCTTTTGTCAGATGCGAGAACCTTTATTATCGCTTCTCCAATATTGCGAGGGCATAAAAGAAATATAGCATCTGTGAGGTTTCTGTTTTCCTCGTATATCTCACAATTACCTCGCGTGGGTGGAAATATTTTATAGATATACGAAATGTTGGATCTGTGAAGTTCTTATGTTTTTGGATATAATTGTAATATCTCTAGCTTGAAAGTGCATCCACTTAGGAAAAACAAAAAATAAGTTAAATTAAAAATAAGGTAAGTTTCTTGATAAAGAGTCAAAATTTGCCAAGTGAGCCACTCATTTTGATTAAGTTTTAAAAATCAACATCAAGTATTTTAAAACAAAGTTCAGAGTTATTGTAATAAGTTCTGATGTGCTGTGTAGTTTGATTCAATCTGTTTAACAATATGGTAGTATTGTAACTTGAATATTTATGCACCCTTTTACTGAAAACAATATTATAGGAAAACCGTTGCAGCAAATTAAGTTAGAATTTTTTTCCAGATCAATTAATGAATGCTTTCCGAAACTGTATTTTTTATTATCGTCTATTATGATTATTTATGTATTTTTAATAACTTTTTTTTAAAACAAGTGGATATTTCAGCGTGTTCTCTATCGAAAAATAACGGGTTTTTTCTCTAACGTATGAAATGTTTGTCAGAGTATGTGAATCCGTTTGCACTTTTTTGTGATCGCGATCGGCTGCCGAGAAGTTTGAATTTAAGTAGCGCGGTACGCGCAGCAGCGTTCTGCACAGATCGAGCGGGAGCAATGCTTTGGTGGTAATTACAATGCAGAGGTATAGAGATTTGAAACTATTTTTGTATTTGAATGCACTCCAACATTTTTTACACATCTTTTTCTTCAATACAATCATTTATAGTTCTTTGAAAAACCATTAACAATGTAAGTATCATCCACTGAAAATATTTTACATGCTATTTTTGAACTTCTCAAAGGTCACAATAAATGATCCTGAATGGTGAATCAAAACGAAATGGTGAATCAAACTACACAGCACATCAGAACTAATTACAATGACTCTGAACTTCGTTTTGAAATATTTGATGTTGATTTTTAAAACCTAATCAAAATGAGTGTCTCACTTGGCAAATTTTGACTCATTCAACAATAATTATTTTGATTATAAACAATTGTTATTAACAAATTCACTTATATCGCATTTCTGAACACAAAAAATTTTCATTTTCCGTGAAGCCATTTTTTTTACCTCAAGAATAATGTCTTGATGTAGAAGAGTGACATTCAACAACAATTTTTGTTATTATAAACCGAAAAAAATTGTCTACTTTCAAAATTGCGAGATGAGTGAATTTCTGAGAAAAATGGTTTGAATACCCAAAAATATTTCAAATCCTTCGAAATATTTTGAGAACTCTTAAAATTTTTTAAAGCTTTCGAAAATTAATTAAAATCTTGAAAAATACCCTAAAATCTTGAAAATCCTTTGATTACCTTTAAAATCCTTACAGTTGATTGAAATAAATTGAGAATTCCTTGGAATCTTCAAAAATAACCTGAGATCTCTAATATCCTTCGAAATCTCTTCAAATCCCTTTAATTTATTGAAATCTATTGAAAATTCCTAGGAATCTTCAAAAATACCCTAAAATATTTCAAATCCTTTGACACCATTTGAAATCCCTTGAACTTTTCTGAAGCCTTTGAAAAATCCTTGGAAGATTTGAAAATATCCTAAAATCTTCAAAATCCTTTGATTTACCTTCAAATTATTGAAACCTATTAAAAATTTCTGGGAATCTTTAACAATTCTTTAAGATCTTTGAAATCCTTAAAATCTATTGAAAATCCCTATGAAATCCCTTGAAATTTTTCAAAGCTCTTGTAAATTCCTTGGAATTTTTGAAAATACCATAAATCTTCAAAATCTCTTGAAATCTGTACAATCTGTGAAAATCTATTGCAAATTTCTGGGAATCTTCAAATATACCCCGAAGTCTTTAAAATTCTTTGGAATCTATTGAAAATTCCTTCAAAATCCCTTCAATTCATTAAAGTTTTTTGAAAATTCCTTATAATCTTTGAAAATACCCTAGGATATTTCAAATACTCTGAAATTTTTCAAAGCTCTTGTAAATTTATTGAAATCCTTAAAAATACCCTTAAATCCTCAAAATCCTTTGAAAACCTCTAAATCTCTTGAAAATTTGTTGGATTTTTCAAAAATATTCTTAAATCTTTAGAAGCCCCTGAAACCTGTTCAACTTTTTTCGAAATTTATTGAAAATTTCTTTGGAATATCTCCAATTTATTGAAATATATTGGAAATTCCTTGAAATCTTTGAATACACCCTAAAAGTTTAAAATCCTCCGACATCCATTGAAAATTCCTTTAAAATCCCTTCAATTTATTGAAATCTATTAAAAATTCCTTAAAATCTTTAAAAATACCCTAAGATATTTCAAATACTCTGAAATTCGTTAAAGCTCTTAAAAATTTATTGGAATCTTTGGAGATACCCTTATATCTTTGAAATCCTTCGAAATCCTCTAAGTCTTTCAAAATTCTCGAAAGCTCTTAAAAATTTCTTGGATTTCTCAAAAATATTTCCAAATTTTTTTAATCTTTTCAAATCTATTCAATTTTTTTTTTCAATTTATTGAAATTTTTTTTGAAATATCTTCAGCTCATTGAAATCTATTAAAATTCCTTGAAATCATTAAAAACTCCATGAAATCTTTAAAATCCTTTGACATCTATTGAAAATTCCTTCGAGATCCCTTCAATCCATTGAAGTCTATTAAAAATTCCTCGGAATCTTCAAAAATACCCTAAATTATTTCAAATACATTGAAATTTTTTAAGGGCTTTGAAAATTCCTTGGAATCTTTAAAAATACACTAAAATCTTGAAAATCTTCTGATATCCCTTGAAATCCCTCGAATTTATTAAAATGAATTGAGAATTCCTTGAAATCTTCAAAAATCACCTTAAATCTTGAAAATCCTTTGAAATCTCTTGAAATCCCTTTCATTTATTGAAGTCTATTATAAATTCTTTGGAATCTCTAAAAATACCCTAAAATATCTCTAATCCTTTGGAATCTTTTGAAGTCCCTTGAACTTTTCAAAGCCTTCGAAAAATCCTTGGAAGGTTTGAAAATGTCCTGAAATCTTTGAAATCCTTTGAAATTCCTTTAGTTCATTGAAATCTACTGAAAATTCTTCAGAATCTTTTAAAATATCCTTCAAATATTTTTAATCTTGTGAAATCTTTTGAAATCTCTTTTATTGAAATCTATTAAAAATTTCTTGGAATCTTCAAAAATACCCTGAAATCTTTAAAATCCTTTGAAATCTATTAAAAATTCCTTCGAAATTTCGTTAATTTACTGAAGTCTATTAAAAATTCCTTGAAATCTTTAAGAATACCATAAAATATTTCAAATACTCTGAAATTTGTTGAAGCTCTTGAAAATTTATTGGGATCTTTAAAAAAACCCGTAAAGCTTTAAAATACTTTGAAATCCTCTAAATCTCTCGAAAACTCCTTGGATTTTTCAAAAATATCCTTAAATCTTTGAAATCCTTTAGAATCTTTCTAACTTTTTTTGAAATTTATTGAAAATTTTTTTGAAACATCTTCCGTTTATTGAAATCTATTGAAAATTCCTTGAAATGTTCAAAATCCTTTGACATCTATTGAAAATTCCTTTGAGACCCGTTCAAATTTATTGAAGTCTATTAACAATTTTTTGAAATCATTAAAAATACCCTAAGATATTTCAAATACTTTGAAATTTTTTTAAGCTTTTGAAAATTCCTTGGAGGTTTTAAGAATGGAACAAAATCTTTAAAACCCCTTGAAATCCTCAAAGTCACCTGGAATTTTCTAAAGCTCTTAAAAATTTCTTGGAATCTTTAAAAATACTCTTGAATGTTTAAAATGCCTTGAAATCTCTTTCATTCATTGGAATCTATTAAGAATTTTATTATATGTATGAAGGGTGTTTTTTTATCTTGAGATATCGAAATATTTCAAGAAATACGCATCCAACGAAAAAAATGTCCATAATAAAAACTTTTTGTTTTCGTGGGGAAGAGTGACTTCGCAGAAATTTACCCCACACTCCACCTTCTGGGGGCAGTAGGTGGGGTAACTTTAAAATTTCAGATGGGAACCAATATTTTTTATATTATTTTATATTGATTCAAATTCTCCATTAACCCTCGCGTTACATTCAGGAGCCTGTCTGTAGGCAAAGGGCTAGACATACAAGAAAACATTTTAAAAAGCGTTGCCCACAGACAGGATAACGTAAGATTGCGCAAACGCCAGCATCTCCCACTAAAAAGATCTTGGGTAG
>JAUMHM010000085.1:2240530-2251922 GCA_032362435.1 Melikaiella ostensackeni
ATATCCAGTATTACATTTTTGGTTGAGAATTCACCTTTTTCGGCTGAAAATTTAACTATTTTGTAGAAAATTTATTTTATTTTTGGTGAGAAATTAATTTTTCTGACTAGGAATTTAACTATTCCATTTATAGTTGAAAATTTATCTTTTTTAGTTGAAAATTTTGAAGATTTAATTACTTCATTTTTTCTAGAAAATTGATGTATTCCGTTGAATATTCGTCATTTTTCGTAGAAAATTAATCTTCTTGTTGAAAATTTAACTTTTTGGTTAGAAATTCAACTACTTGGTTGAAATTTGAACTCCTTGGTTAAAAATTAATTTTTTTGTTTGAGGATTCATCATTTTAGTTGAACATTCATCACTTCAGTTGCAAATTTGACTATTTTATTAACAATTCGTTTTTTTGGGTTGAAATTTTTTGTCTAACTGGGAATCGAACTATTTACATGATGATTCATCATTTTAGTTGAAAATTCATCTATTTGGTTGAAAATCCAATCCTTTTTGGTTGAAAGTTATTTCTATTTGATTGAAAAGTCTAATGTGATATTTCGGGTTGAGAATTCATCTTTTTGAGTTCAGAATTTTATTATTTGGCCAACAATTTATCTCTTTTGTTGAAAATTCAACAATTTTTTCAGAAAGTCATCCTTTTTGGTTGATAATCCATCTCTTTGGTTGCAAATTTAACTACTTTGTTGAAAATTCGTTTTTTCTTTTGCTTGAAAATTTATTTTTTTCAACTGAGAATTCAATTATTCCACCTGATGCTTCATCATTTTAGTTGAAAAATGATCTATTTGGTTGAAAATTCAACAATTTTCTTAAAAAATCTTTTTTTTTGGTTGAAATTTAACTGTTTTATAGAAATTTCTTCTCTTTCTTGCTTGAAAATTTAACAATTTGGCTGAAATTTTCTTCACCTCTTGACTGAAAAATCTTTGTTGGTTAGAAATTCAACACTTTTGTTGGAAATTACTATTTTAGGTTTGAAAATTCATCTCTTATGGTAGAAATTTCATTTTGTTTGTTAGAAAAAGCAACTGTTTGGTTAAGAACTCAACTACTTAGTTTAATTCAACTGTTTTTCATTCAAAATACAAATATTTGTTGGTTGAACTATCAACTATTACCATTTTAGTTGAGGGTTCACCTTTTTTGGTTGAAAATTCAATTTTCCAACAGAAAATTTAGCTATTTCATTTTTGTTTGAAAATGAATCTTTTGTAGATGAAAATTCAACTATTTGTGGAAAATTTATCGTTTTATAAAACGTTTTCTGTCGGTCACTTTTAGAAAGAACAAAATTAATTTCTAGGCCAGGTTTGGGCTTTAATTTGCATGTATAAACGGACATGATTTGGTCGTGACATCTCTGGTTCAGTTTCATAAATATTATGTCGGTCATGACTAGCCTACAACTTTCAATAAAAATAATTGTAACTGACGCTCGACAGATATGAATGAAGTCGTGTAAAAATTAATTTTGGACCCCGAAAAGTTGATTATTTTGATCTAAACTTAATAATCAGAATGATATGCAACGGTTTGATATCCGGGAGTTTACTGTGTCATAATTTTGAAATTTTCATTCTTTGATCACAATGTACGATGTGTAAGAATTATAAGTGTGAGTAATAAGTTTTAGAACCTCCTCCACCCATAAAAGAATCGTTACTAATGAGAAAAGTATCATTTAGTCGAGTAAAAACATGATTTTTCTCCGTTTTTCAAGTTAATGACATTTTACGATGCATACAGATTTTTTTGCTGCCTAGTTATCAAAGGATAGTTATAGTTTTTCATACTAATTTCAAGAACCCTTTTCATTAATTAAAAAATTGATTTCGTACCAAAATAAAAAAAAAATCGCTATTTGTTATTTTGAGCTTTATTGTGGATGTGCGAACATAAGATACACATTGTTTTATTTGTAACTTTTTGTGGGAAATCTGGACACCAAACTATAACTTTTGGACACCCTCCGAAAACTGAAAAAAAATATATTTTTTTTTCGCTTCGCCTTATATGTACAGTTTTTTGTATTAACTCGAACGACATGTTACACGATTATACGAAGATGCGTGATCATAAAGTACAGATGGCTGGGATGGCATACGCACATGGCTTTAATTATGATTTCTATCGCATTATATCAATCTCAATGATGGCCTCTGTTTTTTGTAATGATAATCACCCTTAATCCATGGATAATACATTGTTAATTAATGGCGTAATAATTTTCAAAACTGGAAATTCATTTTTGTGTATTTGTGTATAACAAAGTAAATCATATAGGGGCCTCATAGAAACTACAAAAGATCTTTGGGGTTCACTCTCATCTTGAAGTTGGATGAAAGTGATTTGCAGCAAACTGATATTCAGTTGATCAAAATGATTCAGATTTGGCTTCAAAATTATAATTGACGAGTTAATATTGACATTTGAAAGTGCATCAAATTTTCAATCTATACATTAATACTTCACCCAATTCAAGCGAGTTTCATTTCCATTTTCATAGAAAATTTTCACAGTGGTCTTTCGTTGCTATGATCATGAATTATAGATCATCATTAATCATCGTCAATCATTGATCATCATCATTATCAACACATGACATCATCTTCAGATAATATCTTCATAAACCATAGATCATCAACTTATAACTCTATGTACACATGTTCAGATAGAATTATCATCAACAATAAGTTAGCAACATTATCATCACATAACACCGTCTTCAAATAATGTCCTCGTCAATAATATCTCGTCATCATATCATCACTAATTCATAATACCATCTATATAACATCAACTTCCGCTAATATCATTATTTGCATATGAGATTTTCCGACCGATCATTGTAACCGCTATATTCTCATGGATATTTTAAAACAAACAAAAAAATCGCGTGCCGAGATTACCCCCAGCATTTTTGTCTGAATCACTATTTACCCTTTGCTTTTTTCTGTGCTTATGTTTGTACATTAATTTATTTCTTCCTGTGTGTTAAAAAAAAAACAACCCGACTGTCAGTTTCTAGTATCGTGAAGTTGGGCTGGTAAATTTTTTGCTTCACTACTCGTACATTGGATCATTTGAATATCAAATGGAAGATTGATTTGAGCTTCAGCAGTTTTGATATCTCAGGATTTACTGTGACATAGGTTACACATTGCTGACCAGTGATTATTGAAGCATAGTGAGACGTATCTAAGGAAAGGTCTCAAATATTTTTAGTGTATAAGTGGGAGCCAAAGACCCTCTTTATTGGCTGTCTGGCGGATCACTATATATATGATGTTGTTAAGATAGAAGATGAAATATGCGGGTGATGCTTTCCCATCTACGGACAGAAACCGGACTAATGTTTTCCCTGCCCCACTTAGATTGAGCGCATGCCAATGGTAATCGTAAATTTTCATGCATCTTCAGAGGGTTTAAGGGATAAGGGAAAGTCGATCATTTCAAAAGTTGACCTGACGCCCCAGGCATGTGAATAGCCAAATGTACTCCTGTATTTGTGTACGAAAATTTACATACATGCATGACTTTGTACTTTGAATAAAATGAAAAGCAACTTCTGATGTATTCATGATTGGTGCACTTTGCCATGCCTTGTTGAAATGAAAGATGCACTCACTATTATTTCCGTAACTTTAACATTTCTTGAAAAGGTAGTGAATTGTTAGAGTAGGATTACCGAGGGATTTTCTAGAATATAGAGGCTTCAGGATATAATAATTTTTTATTTATGAAAAGTTGCTCTGTTTTATTCTGTAAAATAAATGGTATAATGATAACATGTGGATGATAGAAATGTAAATCCATCGCGGTGAATCATATAGATAAAATGGGTGGTGAAATTTATTTGCATATAAATATACAATACATGGAATTTGGTTTTCAACCAATTTATAGGTTTTTTCGTTTCACAAAAATAATCGATCTTCGCGAGGAAAATTATATTCTATGTGTGTTGTATGTTCAAGTAGAACTTACTTTATAATTGAGTTACTATTGCGTTATAATTGAATAGAAAATTGCCATTCGCAAACGCACATTAGTCTTATAATTAATTAAAGTTGCCCAGGCGGAAAAGTTATGCATGGTGGAAAAAATTATGTATAATTTAAATTTGTTTTATACATTATTTGGATAAACAAATGAAATTCAAACATGAAATTATCCACTATGCATAACTTTTCCGCTTCGGTGAAGTTACTGCCAGTGTTAACAAATAATGCAATTACAAGTTTCGCTTTACTACGCTTTACATAGCAGTATTTATGCTCTATGTTCGTCCCAAGAACTTAATTTTTTATTCTCTCGAACTATACGGAGAAGAATTTATGGTGGTTTTATTTTCCGGAAGTTTTAATGAATATTCTGGAAAAGATGTGGAAATTCAAGCTTTTTTACGTCCGACAAGAAATTATGAAATTGAGGATTGAGAAAGAAAATTTTCTGTTTTCAGTTCACTAAGACTCTTACAGAATTTATTCAGTTGTGGATTTAAACAATGATGCAATGTTTTGGTCACTTTATTACTTGTCAATTCTTTTATGACATGCTCTATAAAATATGACAAAAAATGCTTTTTCAACATTCTGGTAAGACAATTTTCTAAACTTTCAAAATGATTTCGAATATATTATAACTATTAATATATGAAATCTTACTTTTACGAGGGGTTAATTATTCGCATTTTTTCATGTACATTAAATTGCAAGATTGCAAGATACCATGGGATTGCAAAAGATTGAATGTGACTAAAAGATATTGCATAAGATTGCAAAAGATTCCATGGATTATAGGGAATCCATTATAAAAAATCATTATATAGAAAACGGTTATAGGATGGTCAGCATTAGGATAAATAATAGAAAAATGTTGAAGGAATTCAAGTCAGAACTAGAGAAACTACAAAGGAACGATTTATTCGCTTGAAATTTCATTGAAATCAATAAAAATCCATAAAAATCTCTTGAAATCTTCGGAAATCATGAAAATCCATTAAATTAAGTAAGAAATCAATCGAAATCTCTTGAATATAAATTCAAATGCCTTATTCATCAAAGTTCTCTAGAAATACCGTTTGAATCCCTAGAAATCTTCGAAATCTTTGAAATCCTTGGAGACTCAATAAGAAAAGTTTCCAGTTTTGGAATCTTTGAAATCGCAAGGAATCCCTTGAAATTTCATTTTTTCCAAAGTTCTCTAAAAATGTGTTGAAATCTTTGGAAATCCTACAAAATTCATTGAAATCCCTTTAAGTATTTCAATCTCTTTAAATTTTCAAAATCTCTTCACATTTTTCAAAATCTCTAGAACTTATTTAGAATCCCTCAAAATCTCCGGAAATTTTTGCAAATCTTTGAAATGATCTAAAACCCCTGGAAATGTTTCGAAACCTTACGAAATTCGTTGGAATCCGTGGAAATATTTTTAAATCTCTTGAACAGCGACAAAATCTTTGGAAAGATTTCGAGATTTGGAAATCTTTGAAATCACTTCAAACTTCGTGAACTTTTTATGAAATCTGACGAAATCACTTAAATCCGTGGAAAATATCTGGAGCTCCGTGAAATTCTTTGAGTTTGGTTAAAATCTATTGATGTATTTCAATTCTTTGAACTCTTATGCAATTCTGTAAAATTTCCTGAAATATGTGAAATCTTCTGCAATCCTGTCAAATCCTTGGAAATAATTCGAAATTCTACATTAAGTAAATAAACAAATAATTTGTTTGTAGATTCTCTGTTTTTTGCAACAATTCTCTCAATATTTTAACATTATTCATTCCTATACTGATTTTCTTATAATGATTTTTCTAGAAACGCGAACAGATTACAAGGGATTGTATAGTATTGCATGAGATTGCACGAGATTCCATGGAATTGCATGCAGATTGAAGTTCATGGGTTCGCACGAAATTTTATAAACATCGCTCAAGATTTTATGGAAATTGGACGGGATTGCAACGAGATTGCATGGAATTGCAAGGTAATGAAAATGATTGCATGGGATTGCATAAGATTACTGAGAAAGTTTACACTCGATTGCAGGAGTAATTAACCCCGCGACGCGGAGTTAATTACTCGAACTTTTGGTGCACACTAGATTGCGAGATTGCAAGATTGCATGAGATTGAAAAATATTGCATGGGATTGCAAAAAATTACATGGGATTGCAAAAGATTTCATTGATTATAGGAAATTCATTACAGAAAATCATCATATAGAAGAGGATTAGAGCATAATCAACAATGGAATAAATGATAGAAAAATGCTGAAGGAATCAATGTAAAAACTAGAGACTTCACAAAGGAACAATTTTTCTGAGAGTAAGTCCACTCATAATCTCACATGGAAGTACTATACACAAAATATTGATACCTTTAGAAATATTTTTGAAACTATTAAAATCTTTGAAATCTGTCAAAATCCGTAGAAATCCTTTGATATCTTTTAACCCTTCTTGTACTATATTGCTTTGAAATCTTGAAAGTCTTTGGAATGGATAGAAATCTGTAAAAATAATTGAAAATCCCTTGGAAATACAATAAGTTAAAGTTATTCCCCGACATTTTCTAGAAATCCCTTGAATTTTTTGAAATCCCCTGAAATCTTCGAAATACTTCAAGGTCCTGAAAACTCCTCAAATTTTAAAAATATCTTGAAATTATTGGGAAGCTTTTAAAATAACTTAAAATCTATAAAATCCTGTGAAATATTGTTAATTACTTTTTATCCCTTGAAATTGTTGAAATGCGTAGAAATCCTTTGACATTAAATTTAATTTATTCCCTGAAGTTTTCTAGGAGTTAACTCAGATCCCTTAAAATCCCTCAAAATCTTTGGAAATTGTAAAAATCCATTAAAATAAGTAGAAACCATTCGAAATTCCTTGAATATGAATAGAATTAAACTTATTCATTAAAGTTCTCCAAAACCGCTAAAATCCCTAGAAATCCTCAAAAACCATCAAGATCCTTTGAGATTCCATAAAATCCTTTGAATCTTGTGAAATTTCTTGGAAAATATTAAAATCCCTTAAAATTTTTGCTTTGGAACCGCTAGGAATCCCTCGAAATTTCATTTTCTAATATTTAGTTCCCAAGAAATCCCTTGAAACGTTTGAAAACTCTACAAAATTCTTTGAAAATCCTTGTATTTTTTGGAATCCTCTGAGGCAACTTAAAACCTTCAAAATCCTTCACGATTTTAAAAATTCTTTTATATCTCATGAAATTGTTGAAGCAAATTGAAAGAAAATTTAATTTATCTCCTAAAGTTCTCTAGAAATTCGTTGAAATCCCTTGAAATCTTTGAAAATCGTAAAAATTTATAAATATAAGTAGAATACATTTGAAGTGCCATGAACAAAAATAAAATTGAACTATTTTATTGAAATTCTCTAAAAAAAAACGTTCAAATCCATAGAAATCATTAAAAGTCTTTAAAATACCTTAAAATCCCTTAAAAGCTTTGAAACCGCTGGAAATCCCTTGAAATTTCATTCTCTATAATTTAGTCCTCTAGAAATCTGTTAAAAGCTTTGGAAATTCTACAAAATTCTTGGAATTCCCTTGCAATTTCTTTGAATATCTTAAATTTTTTTTAGATTTGATAAAATTCTTTTAATTTTGTGAAATTCCTAGAGATAACCTAAAATTCCTTGAAACCCCTACAAAATTTTTTGAAATTCCTTGAAACTATCTGGAATCTTCTAAAATCTTTAAAATCCTTAAAAAATGTTCAATTTATTTTTATCTGTTGAAATTGTTGTAATCACTTAAAAAAAATTAATTTTTAACTTAAAGTTTTCCAGAAATTCCTTAAAATCCCTTCAAATCTCCTGAAATCTTTGGAAATCGTAAAAATTCATTAAAGTCGGTAGAATGCATCAGAAATCCTTCGAATATAAATTAAATTAAACTTATTCATTAATGTTCTCTGAAAAGAAATCGTTCAAATCCCTAGAAATCTCTGAAATTGCTTGCAATACTTCAAAATCCATGGAAATATTTTGAAACCCCTTTTGATTTTTTAAAATTGCGTGCAATTTTTTTAATGTGTTGGAATATTTTTGAATCTTTTAGAATAACTTGAAATCTTTGAAATTCTTCGACATTTTCTTTTTGATTTCTCTATATCTCTTGAAATTGTTAAAACCTCTGGCAATGAAATTTAATTACTTAGTAAGTTTAATAAGTTTAAGTTTAAGTAAGTAAGTAAGTAATAAGTTTTTAAAATAATTTAGTAAGTTAATTAGTTAGTAAATTTAATGAAATTTAATTTGTTCTCTATAGTTCTCTAGAAATTCGTTCAGATCCCTTAAAATCTCTTGGAATCTTTAGAAATTACAAAAATCTACTGAAATAAGTAGAAATGATTGAAAAACCTTCGACTGTAAATTGAATTAAACTTAGTCATTAAAGTTCTTCAAAAACCCGTTCAAATCTATATGAATCTTTGACATCCCTCGGAGTCTTAAAAATCTTTGGAAATTAAATGAAACCCTTTGAATCTTGTGAAATCCCTTAAAATCCCTTAAAATCCCTTGCAAACTTTAGAATTGCTAAAAATACCTTGAAAATCAATTTAGTTTTATTTATTTTCCAAAGTTTTCTAGGAATCCCTTGAAATCTTCGGAAATCCTACGAAATTCTTTGAAATCCCTTTAGATTTTTTGAATCTCTCGAAATTCTTTGGATTTCCTGAAAATCCCCGGGAATGTTTGAGGAATCTTTTAGTTCTTCTAGATTTCCTTAAAATTTTTCGAAATCTTACGAAATCCGTGGAAATATTTTCAAATCTCTTGAAAACCGATAAAATCCTTTAAAATTAGTTGGAATGTTTGGAAATCCCATAAAATCCTTCTAACAGCCTTTAAATCCATCGAAATCCCACGAAATACGTTGAAATCCTTTGGAATCACGTGGAACTTCTCGGGAATCCCTTGAAATTTCTTTAAATTCTTTGAAATCCATTAATATACTTGAAATCTGTGTAATCTAATGAAATCCTTCAAAATAATTTGAAATCCTACGTTTAGTAAATGAATAAATCACTCGTTTCTAGATTTTCTACTCTTTGTATCAATTCTTTCAATATTTTAACATTACTAATTTTTATACTGATTTTCTTATAATAATTCGTCTAGGATCGCGAAAAAATTATAAGAAATCAATTATAGAAAAGTCATTATAGACCTATCCTGAATTTCCTATAATATTTTTTCGTAGGGAGGGATTACAAGGAATTGTACAAGATTGCATGGAGTTGCAAAGGATTGCATGGAATTGAATTAGATTGCACGAGATTCCACGGGATTGCATGCGGATTTCAGTACATGGGATTGCACGAAACTTTATAGAGATCGCTCTAGAATTTATAGAGATTGCCTGAGTTTGCATCGTGATTGCATGGGATTACAAGGAACTGTAAATGATTTCAAGGGATCGCATAAGATTTCAGAGAAAGTGTACACCCGATGACAGGAGTAATCAACCCCTTGAACTTTAAATAGTTCATAAGGTCATCATAAAAAAGATTGGGAAACAGAATGAGTTAATAAAAGTGTACAGGGTGCATGGATAATAATATTGCGGGATAACATCTTCAAGAGTGCATCTGAAGTGTGCGGTACTGCGGTTGTAGGAAGAAAGACTGAAGATGCTTAGTGGAATGACGAAATCTGCGCGGCTGTTAACGAGAAAAATGATTTTGAAGGATATGAGAAATTATTTTAGAAATGGTTTAAGAGGATTAGGTAAGGAAGTACTAGCACTGAGTAAACCGGAATGAAGAATTTTGCTGGTAAAATGGTATGGAATACGGACAAAGTGAAAGACTGTGTGAGTGATTTATATGGACGTTAAGCTACGGAGCATAACAACTATGACACAGAAGAGGATATGCTAGACAATCCTGCTGTAGATGGCAAAAGGAAAATCGATATCCGCGACATTGTATCCGCAATTAAGAAACAAAAGAATGGCAAGTCCGCTGGTATAGATGGTACTACCAGTGCAATGCTTAAGAGCGGTGGCGGCTATTTGTTTGTATGAGCGCATTTATGAATATGTGTTCTGAGAACGGTGAAGTTTCAAATGAATGGAGAAAGGCGATTATCGTGCCACTCTATAAAAGAAAGGGTACTAATTATAAAGAGATTGGCCCACCAAGTACTGTAGGCAGAATATTTATCAAAATACTTCTTGGTACAGATCATAGAAAAAAGCTGGAAGGTAGACAGAAAAATTTTCTGTGCATTTGTCGATCTGGGAAAGGGTTCTGATAAAGTGGATAGAACTAAACTTTGGGAAGTCCTGAAAGAGTATGGAGTAAATGGTTGGCTTCTAAAAGCAATAAAGGCAATATATAATGGTAGTGAGGCGAGTGTAAGAGTAAATGGTCAACTAAGCGATTGGTTTGATATTAAAAAAAGGCATTAGGCAACGTTGGGATACGTCGTAGAGCATGGAAAAAGGAATACTTTGACATTTGTTCTCAATCCTTAATTTCATAGAAAAGTTTTGTACGTGTAAACGTGATATTTAATACGAGTTCTGACTGAAAAGGACGTTACTACTCGTCATTGCAGACCGCAGACTTGACTTTAAAGTGTCATGCTCTTTTTTCTTTTCAACTTGAGCCAGCATACAGTAGCATGCAAAAGCACATCCCTCAGTCAATCGATCTGAACGAAACAAAACGAGTACTCGAAAAATGAACCCTTTGTGTTGGCGTAAATACGTTGGCGTGACTCTGAGGATCGCTGGGCTGACGTTGAGATGCAAGAAGTAGAGCAACGACCGGCAAGTCAGACTTGGTTGGCTCCATGCTGTCGGGGCTCGTCGTATTGCACCGATCTAGTTAAGCGGGGACGACGGGGATTTTCTTTCCCAGCAGACAATGCGACGTCGTGTCGCATCGTACCGTGTCCGGTGAAACGTAACTCCACAACCCCAAATCCTCTCCAACCCTTTCCAGCCTTCTCCAACCCTCTCTTATACTGAGACTTCCTTTCGTCTCGTCTTCAGCCCTTTTCTTCCCTCCTCTTCCTATTTCTTTTCAGTCCTCCGCTTTTCTTTCTTTTATCTTTTTTCACCCGATTTCACCCCCTTTCTTGCTCGTTTTAGGCGCTCCATCCATCCTTAGTATACACTGTTAGAAATATATTGAAAATTCAACAACTTTTCAAGTACAAAAATGGTTGAAATTTCATTATTGTACTGTATTAAAATAAAATTCATACACTGTAGTTGAAAATTCAGTCATATGATTGAAAATATATGTATTGTAATTGAAAATTCAACAACTTTTCAAGTACAAAAATGGTTGAAATTTCATTATTGTACTGTATTAAAATAAAATTCATA
>JAUMHM010000085.1:2259458-2280050 GCA_032362435.1 Melikaiella ostensackeni
CCAAGAATATTGACTTGATACTTGCCCCAGGGGTTCCTTTAAGATCCTAGTTGAACGCACTAAAATGATTTTTGGTGCAGATCAATATAAATGCAATTAATAATAATTTTAACTTTCTCAAAGATTAGTTTTTTTTCAAAATCTCGACAAATATTGATTTTGAAAAAAAATGTTGTTAATAAAAGTTATATATCTCGTCGGAACACATATTTTTTATCGTTATACTTTTTTTTTTTAAACCAATATTTTTCGAGAAAAATGACAAAAATGAATTTTCATATTTTCTGTTACAAAAAATGTCAAAACTTGCGATACTAGTGTCTAAAAAGAGTTCAAAGAATGAACTTTTATCATTGAAAAATATTTAAGACTCATCAAATGTTCCCCTCCACGGGAATCTTTACTGAAAGGAGAAAGATTTATACGCGTTTTGAAGGGAAACCAGAGTGAAAAAAACCACGCGTCTTAGTCTTGGGCTTTTCAAATGGCCCACACCTCCTCCCACCACTCATGCCGACCCCCTTTGCAAAGCCTAAAAAAAACCACCCATCCTAGTGGTGGTCTTGAATATTTTCTTCTATAATTCGAAGAAAGTGCTACTTTTTCCGCTTGTTTTCTGTGTAAAAAGTGACCGATTTGTTGTCGATGACGTGGTGCATGCGCAGTGTCGACCTTTCCGGGCAACGGTGAAAAAAGTAGACGTGCGCAGTGAAAAGAGGAGACGGGCGCAGTGAAAAAAGTAGACGGACGCAGCGAAAAAAGTGACGCACAGTGAAAAAAGTAAATAAAGTGCAAACTACTGAACGAACTCTGTGGTCTACTTCAGTAAGTGAAGGTGAACTCACAACTATTGCGTTGTATCTAATTCCACCACTCCTAAGCTTCCTGACCAAACATTGCTTCCAACTTACTGTTACGGCCATATTATTGCCATGATTTTGAAAATTGCCATTGTTATTGTCGCGTCAACCGACAACAAACATTTCTGTCATTTTTCTAAAAAAACATTAATTTTAGAAAAAAGTATGAATATAAAAAATATGTATTTCGATGAGATCTACAACTTTTGTGAAAAACATTTTTTCCAAAAACAATAATTCTCGAGATTTTGAAAAAAGAACTAATTCAAGAAAAAGTCGAAATTATTAATAACTGAATTTATTTATTTTGATCCGTGCCAAAAATTCTTTTAGTGCATTCAACTAGGGTCTAAAAGAAACTCCTAGGCCAAGTAGCAAGTCAATATTCCTGGGTGACCTTTTCGGAAAAATACCCAAGCTTTTATTCAACATTTTGAAAATACATATGGAGATTGTAGGAGTTATAAGCTTCTTGATACTAGGATCATCAAGACATGAGATTAGATAAAGTGTAGTTATTTCGTGAAATCCATAAATGTATGTACGTCTGTAACTGGAACGATAATAATTAAGGTTTAAGATGAAGCTGTTGGAGAGTTCCCTTGATAACATGGAAAATTTATGGGGGCTGAAATAACGGGCAATGTGCCACTAACGATTTTGCAGACTAACCTAAACACCAGTGGGAAAATGAACGTTTCTGGCACGTTTATATTCCATCCACTTAAACGAAATACGTCAAGCTGTCAGCAAACGTTATCTCTTTGTCGATTGTCAGAAATTGCACGTACAATATGTTCACCTACCACTTTCTATTAATCCAATTGGATCGCATGTAGCATATAACAAACAAGGACCCTCAATGTTTTGATATACGCAACATCGAATATTATTTAATCATATAAAATCTTCTATCCTTTGATGTATTTTTTTAATTATTATAATGAAAGTATTTTCACGCCTTGAATTCTTCATTGAAAAAAATCTGTTTGTGATCTGAAATGTTTTTTTTTCTACTTAATTCATGATCGAATAATTCAAGGAGCAATTTGCTATAATTTATATTTCTCCGAACTACCATATGTCATAATTTTTATTCTTATTTTTCCGAATTATCAAGATATAATTAAATTTATAAATTCCTGAACGTTTGATTTACGAGCCGGCACACAAGCAAATCGGACGCCTCTCGCCTCGCAACCAGGACCGAATAGGCACTTGGCGCCTCACGGGGCCCCATAGTTTGAGATATTTTTTTCTCCGAATAAAATAGAACTCAAGGCTATAATAAAAAGTTCACGCTCATTTTTGGCGCTAAAAATTAATCGCAAAAAGTACTAATAACTTTAAATAATGTCAGAATTTTGGGTGGCGAAATTGAAATTGAAAATAATTAATTAAATTAATATACCCCGGAAAGAATCTGGCCTAATGGTTCAAGAATAATAAAAATACATATAACTTTCATTTACAAATTTTAATTCAAGTTTAGTTGATAAACATTATATAATTTACCATTTGTTAATTGATTTAAAATATAAAAAAAGAATAAATTGAAATTGCTTGCTGAAAATTTTTCTGACAGCGTTAAAAATTAACGTTAACAAATTTTTATGGCCTTGAGTTTTATTTCATTAAGAAAAATAAAAGTCTTGAGCGTTGGGGCCCAGAGAGGCGCCAAGTGCCATTTCGGTCCTGGTTGCGAGGAGAGATGCGGCCGGCTCGCAAGTCAAACGTTCTGGACTTTATAAATTTAATCATATCTTGAGAACGACCAAAAATTTTCAAAGTTACTTGGTCTGGTTTAAAGGGGGAGATTCCAATCTGTATTTATGTGTATTTCAATGTTTCCCCTAACCTGACTTAGAGCATGCAGAGAGCTGAAGTTGGATAATAGAAATTCTCAAAAATCAGAAAATTGATCGGTCTTTCTCACACGTTAACTCGATCTCTTTTCGTTAAGGACACTTCCACTGAGGGTCATTTTACGCGGAATTTAATAAGCTTTTCAACTGTTTTTCTAGAAATCTATCTAGCTCTAGTTCTCATTAAAATATAAACGAAAAATAGAGGCATGTTTTTAATACGATTTTTTTTAGCTGACTGACAATTCTGGCCGGTATTGTAATGTTTATATTTCCGGATCACCATTTAACATAATTTTTATTTTACTGAATTATAATTTGACCTTATTCTTATAATACGGAATTACTATTTAACATAATTTTTATTTTTCCGAACAACCATTTGTCATAATTTTCATTTTTCCGAATTATCATTTGACAAAATTTTTACTTTACCGAATTATAATTTGACATAATTTTTTTTGAAACCGAATTCCTATTTAAGATAAATTTTGTTTGTTCGAAACACAATGTGAGATATTTTTCATTCTTTCAAATAAGCACATAACCTAAAATTCGTTTGAACGAAACGTCATTTGTCATAATCCCCATGTCATCGAATCTGCATGTAACATTAAATTTTATTAGTCATAAAATGGCGCCTGGCATTCTTATTCGCTAATTTGATTTTCGCGGCATTATCCAGCCAATCAGAATGCTGGGCGCTATTTAAGGACTCATGAAATTTATGTTACATGCAGATTCGATGACATGGGGATTATGACAGATGGCGTTTCGTTTCGATGAATTTTTGGTTATGTGCTTATTCGGAAGAATAAAAATTATGTCACATAGTGTTTCGGAAAAATTATAATTATGTTAAATTGTAATTCGATATTGTAAAAATTATGTCAAATTGTAATTCGGTGAAATAAAAATGATGTCGATTGATAATATGGAAATATAAGAATTATGACAAATGATAATACGAAAAAATGAAGACTAGCAAAAAAGTAACTGGGAAAAATAAAAATTAGGTGGATTAGCCATTGGAATAAATGAAAATTATAGTGGATCGCTATTCGGTTGAGTGATTTTAGGTAAAATAAATATAAGGGAATACAGAATTTGGAGAATGTTCATGCGCCTCGAATAATTCCACTTTTTTTTTTGACCCCTAAGAATCAAATAAAGAATGCAAAATAATAATCTTAACTCACTCTTGAAGCTGTGACTCAATCGGGCTTTTTTAAATTTCTACGTTTTAGTTTACAAACAAAATAATGTACGTGGGTAAGTTTGGAAAAACGTTTCGAATATTTTCATCCCCTACATTGAAGAATTCTTCTTGCTTTCTTCAGGAAAATACTGGAACATTCTAGTTCTTCAAATATCTCGCTACAATTGGATCAAATAAATTCTCATGAAGGGCACATCGACTTCTTTTCTAGAACCTTTAACTCATATGACGTATCAGTTACATTGCCTGCCAATTGCCTGGGTCTTGAAAACTCAGTTCAATCGTACTGAAACCGCCAGGAACGTTAACCTCGGTCGTTATGAAGCAAACTATAAAAGTGAATTCCCTTTTCCAGCTGATTCTACTTACGTTTACTGGAAGAAGGCAAAAAGGTTAACGAGAAAAATAATTGAAGAGTAGCTTTAAATGGTCCTTTAATCTAAATGGTTAACTCGTATAAATTTCACTTGACCTTTTCTGGAAAAGGGCTTTAAAGCCAGAACTTTATTTCTTACGAACAGCATGGTCCTAAAATAAGAAATTCGATCTCAGGAATTACCATCTCAAAATTCCGAATTGTTAGAAATACACCATCAGCGGATAGTATTGGACCACTAACCGGCTGATCTATTGAAAATTAGTCCAGAATAAAAATATTTTTCTTTCAAACTTTCAGGAAGATTATTGAGGACGTTGGATAAAGGGGACTCGGAAATTTTTTTGGTTGCCCCCAATTATGAACACGGCCCTGATCCCATATTTATTTTCGGAAGTAGATTGTAGGATAAATGGACAAAATTGACCTAGTATTAGAGGTCTGATGAAATCCTGGAATCCATGTAACGTAAAATACATTAAGTTTTTCATGAGAAAATGAATATTTTGATAAAAAATATTCATTTTTTGAAACGTTGAAATCGACACCGAGCAGACAAATCCCGAGAAAGAGATAGCAAATGTCAAACACGCTTGGCTTCAGTCATATTTTACAGACACAACATCGACACTAAATAACAAAAAGCTTTGTACAGCATCTTCCCACAAACTAAACTTAACAATTATGAAGCGAATTTCGCGATTCAATGCGAAACAAAAGTGAAAAACACTTTCAAATTTCTTTAGAACCACGCGGCAGAAGATGACAGATAAAAAAGCAAGAGAAACCGATCTAGCAGCGCGTTTATAAGGCGGTAGCGGCCACTTTTTGTACTAAAATGATAAAATCGCAGATTACCCAGAGAATTGCGGTCTGTAATTTATCTTTATCCCCAAAACTACTTATCGGAATATATAAATAAAAACTAACAATTTTCGTTAAAAACCTGCATCCTGAAATATTTATTTATAAAGGAAATAGGCTTGTGAATTCGGAAATAAATAATTTCGCAAAGTTAGTAAATTTGTTTCTTTATTCATAAAGGACAGGAACTTGTAAATTTCAAAATGAATAATTTCACATGGTTGGTAAATTAATTTATTTATAAAGGAAGTAGGCTTGTAAATTAATGAATAAATAAGTTGAAAACTTACAGAATTTTTTATTTATTAACAAGAAATAGACTTGTGAAGTTAGGAAGAAGAAATATTAAAGAAAGAGAAATTTCGATCTACGAATTTAAGCGATTTTGCTGATTATAAAGTAACTTGACAACTTAGGAAATTCATTTGTTTCTAAGAAATGTACTTGTGAATTTCGAAATGAATAATTTCGCAAAGTTGGTAGATTTATTCATTTATTTATTCATAAGGAACAAAGACTTGTGTTTTTATAAACAAATAACTTCACAAGGTTGGTAAATTCATTAATCATAAAGGAAAGTGAATTGTGGAGTTAGCAATAAATAATTTGACAACTTAGGGAATTTATTTGTTTATGAGAAATGGACTTGTAAATTTGGAAATAAATTATTTCGCAAATTTGATAAATTTATTTATTCATATTTTCTTGAGGAACAAAGACTTGTGTATTTATAAATAAATAATTTCACAAGGTTGGTGAATTTATTTATTAATAAGAAGAAAGTCACTGGTGAAGTTAGCAATAAATAATTTAACAACTTAGGAAGTTTATTTGTTCATAAAAAATGGACTCGTGAATTTCGAGATGAATGATTTCGTATAGTTGGTAAATTTATTTATTCATTTGTTCATGAAGAATAAAGACTTCTGTATTTAAAAATAAATAATTTCACAAGGTTGATAAATTTATTATTTATAAAGGAAATTGAATTGTGAAGTCAGCAATAAATAATTTGACAACTTAGGGAATTTATTTCTTTATAAGAAATGGACTTGTGAATTTGGAAATAAATAAGTTTGCAAATTTGGTAAATTTATTCATTTATCATGAAGAACAAAGACTTGTGTATTTGTAAATAAATAATTTCACAAGGTTGGTAAATTTATTTATTAATAAAGGAAAATGTCTTGTGAAGTTAGCAATAAATATCTAAACTTAGAAAATTTATGCATTTACAAATAACTTGTGAACTTAGTGAATAAATTCATAAATAGTATTTTATCTTTGTATTTTTGAAAAAAATATTTTAAGGATACATGTTTATAACGAAAATTGTAAGTTTTTATTTATATATTCCGATAATTAGTTTCGAGGAAAAAGATAAATTACCGACAGCAATTCTCTATCTGCGATTTTATCACTTTAGTACAAAAAGTGGCCGCTACAGACTTGTGAACGCGCTGCTAGATCGGTTTCTCTTGCTTCTCCATCTGTCATCTTCCGTCGCGTGGTTCTCAAAAAATTTGTAAGTATCTTTCACTTTTGTTTCGAGTGAATAGCGAAATTTGCTTCGTAATTGTGAAATGTAGTTTGTGGAAGGATGCTATACAGAGCGTTTTTTTTTATTTAGTGTCGGTATTGTGCCTGTAAAATATGACTGAAGTGAAGTGTGTTTGACACTCGCCATCTCTTTCTGGGGATTTGTCTGCTCGGTGTTGATTCAAACGTTTCAGAGAATAAATATTTTCTATGCCAGCGCTGCAATCAGATTTTTTTGTCTTGCTCACGTGACTTTCTAGAAAAATTTTTTTCGAAAATTGAAGCGTCGCACAGTGGAGCTTTTTTTTTGAAATTCTGTCTCAAAATTTTAGAACTTTAGACTGGTATGGCCTAGAGGGATGATTTCCGAAAAATTGAAGATTTGCCTCTTTGAATATAGCAAAATTATTTGAAAAATTATTTTGAAAAATTTTAACCTTAAAAATATATGTTAGAGTTGACATTTTTGACAAAGAAAATTGTTTGTTGAATTTCACGGACGTTTAGATTTTACATTTTATGCGCGACATATGTGTTTATATAGATTTTTGCTGCTCAATCTGAATTAGACATGTAAATTAATGTAGGTCAAAATCCAGAATATCAGATCCAATATGGCGGACTGCGATTGTCAAACAAAACCGATTTGACTGGAAATTGCTACTTGGGGATTCTCCGGGTCTCTGATTTCAAATACAAGGCTAGCATTTCAAAACATAGAATGATGAATACAATATGGCGGACCCAAATTGAAAAAAGTAACCAATTGGATTAAATACTACAAACGTGGTTTTCACAATTTCGATCCGTCATATTGTATCCGCAATTTTGGATTTTCAAATTTTGTCTTTTGATTTGAAATCAGTCATCCTAAAAAGCCCTGAGTGGTACTTTTTAGTCAAGTCGGTTTTCTTTAACAACTATTGTCCGCCATATTGCATCCATCATATTGAATTTTGGAATTTCAACTCTGGATTTGAAGTCAGAGACCCGAAAAACCACCGAGTGGTAATTTTTAATCAACTCGATTTTTTTTTTTCAATTTTGATTCGACATATTGGATCCGCCATTACGAATTTTGACATTTTTACTTTGCATTTAAAATCAGCGAGCCCTAACACCTCTGACTGGCAATTTTTGGTCAAATCGGTTTTCTTTCACAACGATTATTTGCCATAATGGATTCACTATTTTGAATTTTGAAATTGTAACTCTGAATTTGACATCAGCGACTGGAAAAACCATCGAGTGGCATTTTTTAGTCAAGTCGGATTTGTTTTACATTTTCGGTCCGCCATATTGGATCTTCCATTTTTTACATTGACATTTTTAATATGTGTTCGAAATCAGCGACCCTTAAAACCCCCGAGTGGCAATTTTTAGTAAAATGGTTCTTATTTTACAACTCTGGTTTGCCATATTATATCTGTGATTTTGGATTTTGAAATTTTGACTCTATATTTGAAATCAGCGTCCCGAACAACCCTCGAGTAGCAATTTGGAGTGAAATCGATTTTGTTTTACGATTTTCGTCCGCCATTTCCAGTTTTGAAATTTGTACTTTGCATTTGAAATCAGCGACTCTAAGAACTCACGAGTAGTAATTTTTAGGCAAATCGGTATTGTTTTATAATTTTCTTCTGCCATTTTGAATTTTCAAATTTTAACCTAAGCTTTGAAATCAGCGACCCTAAAAAGCCCCGACTGGCAATTTTTAACCTCTCAGCATTTTAAAAGTGTTCTAAAGGTCACTCGATATTGAGCATTTATACTTTTTTCCTACAGAATGTCAAAAAATGAGTTATTTTAGGAATGACCCAAACGATTTTTTTAAATTTTAGACTCGAAATCATTGGAAGCCACCCCTCAAAAGAAAGTTTCTAGGAAACATGGATAAGCAAGGTCATTTTCGAGAAAATTGGCTTAAGGGCCCTGGAAAGCATAGGGAAATCGAATTTGTAAGTATAAGAGCAAACGAATAAACAATTTTGTCTCATTTTTTACATACATAATCTAAAGTGTACAAAAGATTTGCGGTACGAGACGTTTTTCACGGAAAAATTTATATATTTTATGTAATAATCGAAATAAATAAGAATTCCTATGCAAGAGCAGCGCACATAGAATCTTCTTGCGGCGGAAGTGGGAACTGAGGAGGCTCTTGTTCATTGAAATTCAAATTTGAAATTTCAATTGATAAATTATGGATTCCTATACAGAATTACATGCCTCATCTTCGAAAAATAGCTTCACAGAAGATTTTTTTGTACATTTCTGAACAACTTCTTCGCAGAAAATTTTCATTTGCACAAGCTTTGCTTGATAAACGAAGTGTTCAAGGACTATATAGAACGAATTATGCAATAGCCTAGAAAATAATTGTTTATGTTGTAATACATAAAGGTACAAACTTTTGACTTTGATGAATATTTTAAGAATACTTTAGAGCATATTGTCTTCAAATTTCATTATAAAATTCAAAAAAATATAGCGTTGAGTGCGAGCTGAAGACGAAAATTGAACGGAAAATCAATTTCTAAAAAGGCGCGTTTTTTAAAATTCTTTCGAAAATTATAAGAGATACGAATTTCGCAGAAAAAAGATGCGGCATTCAATTCTGTATGGGAATCCATATTTAATATTCGAATTCGAATATTTGATGGTCAGGGGCTTCCCCACTTCCGCCCAAAGATTTTATGTGCGCTGCTCTTGCATAGGGATTCTTACTTATTTCGATCAATACATGAAATATATAATTTTTCCGGAAAAAACGTCCTGTGCCGCAAATCTCTGTACTCTCCAGATTATGTATGCAAAAAATTAGGAAGAATGGTTCATTCGTTTGGCCTTAATCTTAAAAATCAGATTTCCTAGTGCTTGCCAGGGCCCTCAAGCGAAGCGTGCAGAATTTAAGAAGCTCGGCATGGGATTCACTTTTTATCAATTCATGAGACATTGTGAAAGTTTTAAATACTAGAATATTGCAGAATCTTTTGCAATATCAGTCGACAATGAGAGGAGTCTTTAAAAAATCAGATTCCCTGGAGGGTACCATTTATTCTAATTAAAAAAGATAAGATTGCAGTTTCCTACAATGCAATCTCGACTACAAAGGAAACTAGAACTTAGTGGTCGTAGCCTTTCGCATTTATCTTTTTCTTCATTATTCTCCCCTTTTATCTCGGAATCATCGATACAATAAAAGAACCCTTCGTTCCACAATATACCTCACAATCCGACAAAGCAAGCGTCCTTAACAGAGTTTATTCGCGTTAAAGTGAAAAAAAAATTAAGCATAAAGAATATTGAGCTCATGAGTGTCATTGATAGTTTTACTGGGACGTGAAAACAAATCGAGTCCCACAGCGAATTCTGCTCGAGGTTGTAAATTACTGAAGGTAGGAGTTTCTATATCCTTCTTCATTTTCTCTGGGAATTCAAGATTCTCCTACTCCCTTGTGAAAGGCAACGATATTTGATTATTGCTCATTGTTCGAAATTTGTTCAAGATTTCCTGAGGTTCTATTTAATCCAACAGACAGATTCTGCTTATTTTCTTTAGAGGCCATTTATAAACTACGTTGACAATTTTGGGATATCCCCCCCCCCGCCGTATCATCTCGTTGACAACTGAAGTTTAGTCTTCAACCCCTCCCCCCATGTAACCAAGAGAAATGAGTTTTTACTACGAAAGATGAATTTTTAACCAACAAAGATGAATTTTTAACCAAGGAAGATGACTTTTCTACCATAAGAGATAAATTTTCAATCCAAAAGGATGAATTTTTACCAAAACAGTTGAATTTTCGACCAAAAAATATGATTTTAACCATATAGTTGAATTTTCAACCTACAAAGATTCATTTTTATCTAGATATTTGGATTTTCAAGCCAAAAATATGATTTTTTTAGAAGACATTTGAATTTTCTACCCTTGAAGTTAAATTTTCAACAAAACAGTTGAATTTTCGTTCAAAAAGATGACTTTTTTAGAATAGTTAAATTTTCAACAAAATAAATAAACTTTCAACAAAATATTTGAATTTTTAACCTGCAAAGATGAATTTTCAACCAAGAAGGTTAATTTTTTACCAAAAGACGAATTTAAAAAAAAACGTTATTTTTCGAGAAAATAGTTAATTTTTCAGTTTATAAAATTTCTTAAGAAAAAAACGAATTTTCAACCTGCTTAATTCAACGAAAAAAGACGAATTTTTAACAAAATACTTTAACCCTCAAACAAATAGATGAATTTTCAACAAAGAAGATTTATTTTCTACCCAAGTAGAAGGATTTTCAACAATATATATGAATTTTCTAAGAAAGAGTTGAATTTTCCACTTATAAATGATAAATTTCCAACTATAAATGGAATACGTAAATTTTCAGATAAATAAACTAATTTTTAACCAAGTAAAAAACGAAATTTCAACAAAAAAATACTTAAATTTTCAACCAAAGGGGTGAATCTCAAAAAAAAGAATTTTGAACAATGTGGTTTGACTTTCAACCAAATAGTTAAATTTATAACCCAAAAATGGATTTTCTACAAAGAAAATTGATGTATCAAAAAAGACGAATTTTCAACAAAATTCATAAATTTTAAATAAAATCGTTCAATTTTGAAGCCAAAAAATGAATTTTCAATAAAAAAATATGAATTTTCAACCAAATAGTTTAATTTTCTACTATATGAATTTTCAACAAAAAAGCTCATTTTCAACCAAGAAAGGTAAATATGACTTTTCTACCACAAAAGATGAATTTTCAATCCAAAAGGACGAACTTTCACTAAAACACTTGAATTTTCGACCAAAAAAGATGGTTTTAACAAAATAGTTGAATTTTCAGAAAAATTATTTAAAAATTCAACACAACTGTTGAATTTTTAACCATGTAGTTGAATTTTCGAGCCAAAAATACGATTTTTCTCAAGGACATTTGAATTTTGTACCCGTAAAGTTCAATTTTCAACAAAAATGAAATGAATGAATGACTTATAATAAAATGAATTACATTATATGAATGAGTCCTCAGTCTTACAAATGAATGAAGGAATAAAATAAAAATGAATGAATTTTCAAAAAAGTTGATTTTCAGCCAAGAAAAATGTTTTTTTTACTATGAAAGATGAATTTTTAACCTACAAAGATGATGCGACAACCAAACAAGATGACCTTTCTACCATAAGGGATGAATTTTCATTCCAAAAGGATGAATATTTACCAAAACAGTTGAATTTTCGACCAAAAAAGATGATTTTAACAAAATAGGGGAATTTTCAACAACAAAAAAATTAAATTTTCAACAAAATAGTTGAATTTAGAACCATATAGTTGAATTTTCAACCTACAAACATTCATTTTTAACCAGATAGTTGGATTTTAAAGCCAAAATATGATTTTTTTAGAAGACATTTGAATTTCCGATCCGTTGAGTTGAATTTTCAACAAAAAAGTGCATATTCAACCAAGAAAGATGACTTTTCACTACGAAAGATAAATTTTCAAATTGAAAAGGAAGAATTTTCAACAAAACAGTTGAATTTTCGACCAAAAAGATGACTTTTTTGTATCAGTTGAATTTTCAACAAAATAGTTGAATTTTTAACCTCCAAATATGAATTTTCAACCAAGAAGGTGAATGTTCTACCAAAAGAAGAATTTGCAAAAAAATACATAATTTTTCAAGTGAATAGTTAAATTTTCAGTTCATAAAATTTCTTTCCAACAAAAAAAAAACTAATTTTCAATCTTCTTAACTCAACGAAAAAAGACGGATTGTTAACAAAATACTTCAATCCTCAACCAAATAGATGAATTATCAACAAAGTTTTATTTCCTACCCAAGAAGACGAATTTTCAACAAAATACATACATTTTCTACCAAACAGTTGAATTTTCCACTTATAAATGATAAATTCTCAACCAAAAATAATATAGTTAAATTTTCAGACAAAAAATCATATTTTAACCAAGTAAGAAACGAAATTTCAAAGAAATAGTTAAATTTTAAACCAAAGAGGTGAATCTTAAAAAAAAGAATTTTCAATGTAGTTTAACTTAAACCAAATGGTTAAATTTATAACCAAAAAAATAGATTTTATACGTAGAAAATTTATGTTCTATAAAAAAAAAATGAATTTTCAACAAAATACATTAATATTCAACAAAATTCATTAATTTTAAACAAATTTGTTTCATTTTGAAGGCAAAAGACAAACTATCTACGAAGCAGTTGAATCATCAACAAAAAAATACGAATTTTCAACAAAATAGTTAAATCCTCAATCAAAAGCAGATTAATTTTCAGCCAAACAGTTGCATTCTTAACCAAAAAGGGTGAATTTTCAACTAAGAAGATTAACTTCCTCTTAAAAAGACGATTTTTCAACAAAATACATCAATTTCGAATTTTTAAATGAAAGAGATAAATTTGAGACTAAAAATGAAACGAATTTTTAAGGAAACAGTTACATTTGCAACAGAAGAAATGAATCTTTAACGAAACAAATGAATTTTCAAAAAATAGTCAAATTTGCAGCCAAAGAGAAAAAGTTTCAACTAAAATGATGAATCTTCAACATCAAAAGAAGAATTTTCGACAAAAGAGTTCAACCTCCAACAAAATAGATGTATTTTCATTCGAAAAGATGATTTTTTAATCCAAAAGATTAATTTTCTACCGAAAATGAAACGGATTTTGAATACAATAGATAACTTCTCAAAGAGAGAGATGAATCTTCATGAAAAAAATGAATTTTCAACAAAGTAGTTTAACTTTCAGCCAAAAAGTTGACTATTTGACCAAAAAAGATGACTTTTCAACAAAATAGTTAAGTTTTCAACCAATCAGTAGAATTCGCAACCAAATCAAATGAATTTCGAACCAAAACTGTAATAGTAGACTTTTTATTTAAAAAAATTTCTTTTAACAAAAAACAGTTGCATTTTCTTAATAAGTTTAATTAATTTAATTGAAATTCAAGCAAAAAAACGAGAAAAAAGTGAAAAAGGGGAAGTTTTTCGAAAACAAGGAAAAAAAGAAGAATTTTATGAAAGGAAGGAAACGAGTGAAATAGGGCGAAGAGTTAAAAGTCTGAAATATGAAAGTGATTTTCAAATTTATTGTTATTTCGACTGACCCCCCCCCCCACCCCCCCCCATGCTACCAACCGTAGTTTTGGGCGCGACCCCCTTCCCTCTCAAATTGTTCATGTAGCTTATTGACGGTCCCTTATATCGAATGTAAAAAATAGTAGTTTTAATTATTTATGAAAAAAGACAGGTAATACAATAAATGTTAAAAATGAAAATGAAGTTATTTCAGGTTTTCAAATTTAACTCTTTTCAAGCTGAGATCACAAAGCATCATACAGCTAAGAAATCATTAATTCAAACTTCAAGTTTCACTGTTCGGTCTCTTCCACTTTTCTACATTATCCTTTTGATATCATTCAACCATTCAAATATTCAAACTGATTCTAAATCCATTCACTTTTATGACTTTTTCTGTTTCTGCTTTACAAAAGAATGGCGCGATAAAAAACTTTTGTACTTTTTGAGAAAGAAAAAGTATTTGAAAATTAGTGATAGAATTAAAAATCTATAATGAAGAAAACGCAGGGACATTTTCATTTAGTTTTAAATAAGAAAATCGAGTTTTCCTTTGTTTATTGCTAACAAAAAAAAATTTGACTTCAATTTGAGCACTTTTCATACTGTTTCAGCTAACTTTAAATTATCCTAGTCGAGAATTGTCAAACCAAAAAGACGAATTTTCAACAAAGAAGTTGAATTCCAAAACAAAACAGATAAATTTTCAACTGAATAGTTGTATTTTTTACGAAAAAAAAACAATGAAGTTTCTACCAGAAGAAATGAACTTTCAGACCAAATAGACGAATTTTCAACAAAATTATTGAATTTTCAACCAAGAAAGAATTTTGAATCAAAAAAGAAAAAACAAGTCAACCAAATTGTTTAATTTTCTACAAAACAGTTGAATTTTCATTCCGAAATATAAATTCTCAACAAAAATATTAGTTCTTAACCAGACAGTTGAATTTTCTATCCAAGAAGACGAATTTTAAACAAAATAGTTGAATACTCAACCAAAACAGATTAATTTTCAACTAAATAGTTGCATTTTTGACTTAAGAAAGATTAATTTTCTACCAAAATAATCACTTTTGAAACCAAATAGTTAGATTTTCAACCGAAAAAATGAATTTTCAACCAAGAAAATTAATTTTCTACGAAAAAAGATGGATTATTAACGTTAAATGTAACAGTTGGAGTTTAAACCAAAATAGATTTTAATTTTGAATGAAAAACGGTTAAATTCAACCAAGAAGGACGAAGGTTCAACAAAATAGTTGAAACCTCAACCAAAACAGTATAATTTCCTACCAAACAGTTGCATATTTTGCCAAAAAGATTAATTTTCTACCAAAAAAGACGAATTTTCAACCGAATAGTTGAATTTTTATAAAAAAGATCAATTTTCAGTTGAAAAAATGAATTTTCAACCAAGAGAAAAACAAATTAATAGGTGATAAAATATTAAAATTTTCAACCCAAAAAAGAATCTTCAACTAAAAAGATGAATGCTGAACGAAATAGTTGAGTCCTCAACTAAAACAGGTTAATTTTGAACCTAACACTTGTATTTTTTATAAAACAAAAATGAAATTCCTACCAGGAGAGATGAATTTTTAACCAAAAAGACGGATTTTCAACAAAAGAGTTAAATTTTCAGTCAAGAGGAATTTTCCAATCAAGAAAGAAAACAAATTTTAACCAAGATGCTGAATTTTGAAGCCAAAAAAAGACGAATTTTCTACAAAGCAGTTGAATTTACAACCCGAAAATTTGAATTTTTTCAGAAAAAATATATTTCCCTATCGAATTATTGAATTTTTATTTAAGAAGATAAATTATCGACCAACAAAATTAATTCTTCACCAAAAAAGATGAATTGTCAACGTTAAATGTAATTGTTGAAGTTTCGAACGGAACAGATTTTTATTTTGAATAAAAAACCATTGAATTTAACCAGAAGGGACGAAGTTTTAACAACATAGTTGAAACATCAACCAAAACAGTATAATTTCCTACCAAACAGTTGCTTATTTTGCGAAAAAAATTAATTTTCTACTAAAAAAGATGAACCTTCAACAAAATACATGAATTTTCAACCGAATAGTTGAACTTCTAACAAAAAAGATTTTCAACCAGAAATGAAATAGTTAAATTTTCACCTGCAAATATAAATTTCAAACCAAAGAAATGAATTTTCAATCAAGAAAGAAAACAAATTTCAACCGAAATGTTGAATTTTTTTACCAAGACAAAAACGAATTTTCTACAAAACAGTTGAATTATCAACCCGAAAATATGAATTTTCAAGAGAAAAATTATTTCCTTACCAAGTAGTTGAACTTTTAACCCAAAAAGATGAATTCTCAACAAAATAATTAATTTTACAATCAAATATTGAATTTTTAACCAGAAAGATGAATTTTCAACCTAGAAAATTAATTCTCTGCGAATAAAAATAATTTTTCAACGTTAAATGTAATAGTTGAAGTTTCGACCAGAACAGATTTCAATTTTGAATAAAAAACCGTCGAATTCAACCAGAAAGAAGGAGTTTTCAACAAAATAGTTGAAACCTTAACTAAAAAAATATTATTTCCTACCAAACAGTTGCATATTTTGCCAAAAAGAGTAACATCCTACCAAAAAAGGCGAATTCTCAACGAAACACATGAATTTTCAACTGAATAGTTGAATTTATAACAAAAAAGTTCAATTTCCAACCAAGAATGGGATATTTGAATTTTTAGTTGGAGAAATGAATTTTCAACCAAGAAAAAAACGAATTTATAATAAAATATTAAAATTTTTTAACCAAAGAAATGAATTTTCAACTGAAATGATAGATGCCGAACAGAATGGTTGAGTCCTCCACTAAAACAGATTAATTTTCAAGCAAATAGTTGTATTTTTTATCAAAAAAAAAAAAGAAATTTGTACCAGGAGAGATGAATTCTCAACCAAAAATACGAATTTTTAACAAAAGAGTTGAATTTTTAATCATGAAGGATTTTTTAATCAAGAAAGAAAACGAATTTCGACCGAATCGTTGAATTTTCAAGCAAAAAAAAAAGAATTTCCTACAAAACAGTTGAATTTCAACCCAAAAATATGAATTTCCAAGAAAAAAGTTATTTTCTTACCAAATAGTTGAATATTCAACACAAAGAAACAAATTTTCAACGAAATAGTTGAATCCTCAACCAAAACGGGAAAATTTTCAACTAAAATGTCGCATTTTTAAGCAAAGAAGATGCAATTTCTACAAGGAGAGCCAAATAATTAAACCGAAAAGACGAAATTTTAACACGAGAGTTTAATTTGCAACCAAAAAAGATTTTTCGGTCAAGAAAATAAAAAAATTAAACCAAATTGATGAATTTTTAAGACAAAAAGAAGAATTTACTCCAAAACAGTTAAATTTTATCTGAAAATATGAATTATCAAACGAATTGTTCAATTTTCAATGAAAGAGTTGAATCATCAACTAAGCAGGTCAATTTTCTACCAAAAACTTGAATTTTTAATTTAAAGGATGAAATTCCAATCAAATTTTTAACCCAAAAAGACGAATTTCTTAACAAGAGTTGAATTTTCAACCAAAAAAGATTTTCCAGTTAATAAAAAAAAAGTGAACTGAACTGTTGAAGTTTCAAACCAATAAGTATTTTTCCATTTTTTTTTCAGTGCTGATTATCCTATATTCGTGTTCTATATAATGATTTAATTGTTGAGACTTCAATTTTTAATTTTCTCCGACTTTCAACAATTGAAGATTCAAGAGAAGAGCAAATTTTGTATTAAAAATATTATATTTACATAATTTTACATGAGAATTTAATAATTAAACAATGCAATCCATAAAAAAAATTTGAAAAAAGTCAAGATGGAATTCACATCTAAAACAATGTTACACACGCGCTACAACGGGCGGATATCATACTATTTACATATGTAAAATACGAACAGAATACTTAGAAGGAAAAGTTGTTCATTTTTAAAAAAAATTTTTTCTTAAAACAAATTTCAAACAATCAAAGTTCATCGTCGAAAGACAAACATGGAAGTGTGTAACTGAATAATCCTGATTTTATCCGGGTCAGACTTCCTTCTTTTCTGTGGTTCTTTTCCCCACCCTAGAGACAATCCTGGTTTCACTGTTTGTCTGGTCTCGGAGAATGACCTGAAGTCTGTAGATTTGGTTCTGTCACCGTAGAGTTTGATTTAAATTTTCATCCAAATCAGAGCATAGTTTCTTCCTTCTTTACTTTTTACTCACATTCCTTTGAAAGTATTTTTATCCTGGCATTTTATCCTCAGTGGGATTAAATTTATAAACAAAAACATTTACAATGAAATATGGTATGTCTAGCAATGTGCTGTTGAAAGTTTTATTTGGAAACTTTCACTTCGAAAGTTTAAAAATGCGAAAATTATTATCAATAAAATCTTTAACGAAACTAAAATGTTAATTTTCTTCCAAATAGTTAACTCCTCTTGCAAAATGTTGAATTTTCAAGCCAAAGAGACGAATATTTTCAAACCAAAAATATGATTTTTCGACAAAAATGTTAATTCTATACCAAACAGTTATTTTTCCACCGAGATAGTTTAATTTTTAACCAAATACTTGAATTTCCCACCAGAACAATTTCATTTTTCACCAAAAATATGAGTTTAAAAAAAAAAATGATAATTTTCAACCAAATAGTTTAATTTTCTACCAAAAAGATGATTTTTTAACAAAGTTGTTCAAATTTCAGCCAAGTAGTTGAGTTTTTGACATTAAATATGACTTTTTAAGAAGATAGTTGCATTTCCAACAAAATAATTAAATTTCCAACCGAACAGTAGAATTTTTTACCAAACGAAATGAATTCCAAACCCAATAGAACCCAATAAGAAAATCCAACTATTTTTCTTTGAAAGTTATTTCTAGTTAATTGAGAAGTCTAGTGTTATATTTTTGGTTCAGACTTCATTTCTTCCGGTTAAAAATTCTACTATTTGGTTGACGATGTAACTTTTTTTTTTAAATTCGTTTTTTTCAGTAGAAAATTAGATTCCTTTATTGAAAATGCAACTAATCTTTTTTGGTTTTGTTGTTTGAGATTTAATTTTTTAAGTGAAAATTCAACTTTTAATATAGATTCCTTTTTATATCATCTAGAATTTATTTGAAATAAACTAGAGTTTCGTTTGAATCGCAGTAATTCGAATGAAATTTAAACTGCTGAGAACTCCAATTGAATTAACTAAAAAGCTGTTTGAATTAAGGGCCTTCTTTAATCGACGTAGTTTATTGGTACAGGAAAAGTCGGAAAAACGTGCCACATGGGGTGCTTAATTTAATATAAATTTGAATTAATATTTGAATTTAAAATGGGCAATTTTATTTAATCACATTAAAGAGTGAAAATCGTATAATTGGAAGTGCTGAAAAAGTAAAAAAGGGTTTCAATCGAAGATTCTTAGGAAATTAATGAATTACAGCATTTTTGGTGTCTATTGCCTGAAAAAGCCAAGAAAATATTAAGAAGAAATTTTCTTACAAATATGTGTATTTTTTGTGATCACCTACTGCTAAAAATGTTTTCAATTTATTTTTGTCTTAAATCCGAGTAGGCATTTCAGCGTCATGCCCAGCCGGTATAATCAATTCCTAACAGAAAATTATCGATTTGTAGTGCAGCGAACATTGCTTACATAGGAAATTTCATATAAATATTTATTTTAGCTCGAGGAAGTGTAAATTCCGTTGTCATGATTTTTCCTTGAGTATAATAGCTATTCTGATAGTTGTATATTACTTTATTGTCGATCTGCGACTTCTAGATTTGTCGAAAATCAATATAATAGCCTGAAACACAAGGCAACCTAACCTCAAATTATAAATATTATAATTTTTTCCGTGATTCTGGATAGTCTCAGATCGACGATAAAATAATATACGACCGTTAAAATAACTATTACACATCTGGGAAAATCATGATAACGGTATTTTCACTACTTCGCGGTAAAATAAATATTTATGTGAAATTGCCTACGTAAGTAATGTTCGCTTCACCACAAACCGATGATTCTCTGTTAGGAATTGACTATACCGACGGGACATGACATTGTATTAAAATTCCTAATATTTTCAAAACTTAAACAGATAAATACCTTCTTCTTTTTGATTCCAGCGGGATGTTTCGCATTATTTCGTAATGTGAAACAAAATTTTATAAAAGTTAAAAATTTCGTATATACAAAATTTTTTAATTTGCAAAAGTATGGGAAGAATAGAGAAAGATGTCGAGCGAGACAGAGAAAATCAATGAAGGAAATGAGAATACGAAAATGGACAAATTTATTAAAGAAGCCTTCGAAGAAGTATACAAAGAAGAAAGAATATCAACAAGTCGATATGCGGAGCTATACGACAAAATGTATAATTACTGCGTATACGGCAGAAGAAATTTTGATCAGGATGACGTCCAAAAAGAAGCAGTCACGGTTGTTCTTAATAAATAAATAATAACAGTTCTTAAAGAGTATTTAGAAATTTTAGTCGAGGTAAAAAACTACAAGTCAAAGAAAAATTGAATTATTAGATATTATGGATATTCTCAATTAGTTTTTATCCATTTTTTAAAAAATTCTTTCTACTTTCAGGAAGCAGAAAGTCTGAAGGAAGAGTAGTTGATGAAAAGATATATACAGTTGATGAAAGGAGGGGTTTCGGATTTCAATCGTGTGCAAAACTACGAATTTTGCCGACGTTTCG
>JAUMHM010000085.1:2297817-2321725 GCA_032362435.1 Melikaiella ostensackeni
TGACCACTGCGTGAACACCAGTGATTCGTGCGTACGCAGCGTTCAATGGTGTTTAGACGCTTTTTTCACGACAAACAACAATGAGTGGTGTCATACGCAAGAATCAAAGGTGTTTGGGTTTCTCCGTGTAGAAAGTGGAAATAAATTTTTTCGATATTCTGGTTTTTCAAATTGAAGGCTGTTCATTGAGCTGAATCAACTTCATGTTGGAGAAAACTTAAACGTTTCACTTGTTGCGATTATCAAGCATCATCAGTAAAATACTAAATTATCTACTGTCAGAGTTATTAAATTCAATCTTCGCCTATAATACATAACTTCCATCACCTGTTCCTGAAAACAAGAAATAATGAATTATTTGAAACGGAGATAATACGCTATTGACGAAAGAAAAATTTTTTAGGTTACGAAAAACATACCTCAAAAGAGAGCGAGACAAGAGATTAGATCTTATCAAATCTAATAATTCTAATCATACTGTTTCTATCACATAAAATAATAATTCTTCTACTCTTAATAGATTCTTTATTCTTTTTTTCACTATGGATTACTGTCGAAATTCAAAAAATTTCCTCAAACAGTTTGATATCACTCGAGTTTTTCAATCTGAAAAAGATATTTTCAATTGTTTTGGCAACTTAAAAGATCCAAATAAAAAAGACAACAAAACACATTTCATTTATTCAATAAATTGTTCGGGTTGTGATGGTTGCTATATTGTTCATTCTGAAAGACATTTTCATGTATGTATTAGAGAACATAAAAATGATTGCAAGCATGATTATCGTGATACTGCCCTTGTTTACTATTCTCATAATTTTGATTATCTTTTTGATTTTGAAAATACTAAAATACTGGCTATGGAGTTTAATTACAGAAAAAGACTTTTTAGAGAAATGTTTCACATTGTTAGAAACCAAAATTCAATTAACTTAAGATCTGATACTCAACACATTAATAATCTCTACATTGATTCAATGGAAAGTACTTCTAATCTGTAAATTGGAAACAAATTTTCTATCTGTTTGTTATTATATATTTATTTCTTCATTCAATTTTTCTAATTAATAATTTTGTTCTCCTTCATCTCTCAATTTCAATGTTTTGACTCTCAAGCGCCATCTTGTATTTCTAAACTGCCATCTTTGTTTTTTCTAGTTGAATTATATTATTACAAAATTTTAATAGCTTAAGTGCGATCTCTGTATAGCCTGCTTTATCCTATGTTCTTTTTTATTTATACTTCGCTTTACCTTTCTTCTAATCCTTGCGTTTAATTTGCGTTTGGTACTGCTCAGTTGGATTGTGGAAGCTATGTAAGTGCTCTACCAATTTTGTTTAAAAATGTTTATATTTAGTCCCAATTCACAGACAGCTATCACTGTTTTGTTTATAATTCCATTTTTCGTTACTCAACATCTTTCTACTATGGAAAAAAATCGACGACTTTTTTGACTTTCTCTAACCACTTAAAAAATATTTTGTTTCGTCTCTTTTTTTTTAAGGTATGTTTTTTATACCCTAACAAATCTTCCTTTTGTCAATAGCGTTTTATCTTCGTTTTGAATAATTCATTATTTCTTCTATTGAGGAACAGATGATGAAAGTTATGTATCATAGGCGAAGATTGTATTTAATAAGTTTAACAGTTGACGTTTTAGTATTTTACTGATGATACTTGATAATCGAAAAAAGCGAAACGTTTAAGTTTTTTCCAACATGAACTTGATTTAGCTCAATAAAGAGCCTTAAATTTGAGAGACCAGAAGATCGAAAAAATTTATTCCCACCTTCTACATTAACTCTTGTACTGATCGACACTTATCAACATCTTTATATATTGTTGCCTATGCTTCTGCACGGTGAATTTAACTTCAATCCCTAAAGAAGCTCAAATGCAGTCTTGTATTAGGAAGAAAATATGTATAGCACAAGGAAATTGGTGCTGTCGAGCTCATATAATGAAAAATCGTATATTTGATAAAGATCTTGGTCTCCTGAAGGTGCATTCTAACACAACAAGTATCACTGTATGAGAGTTGTCCAAAGTAATGGGAACCCTTTCTATTAGGTGTGATTAAGTTTATTCGATGAAGTAGGTAAACAAAGCCTTTTCGAAAAACAATTAGAAGTATTTACAGGATTAAATTGGGAACAACTCAATGCTCTGAAAGGGATGTTTTGATCTCGCTGCGAAACAGCCAATCCCGTTCGGCGAACCAAGCACTAGTAGTCTTTCTGTTCAAATTACGCACTGGGAACTCTAATGAAATGCCTTCTTCTATCTTACAGTTGGAGAGTAAACATGATGTATCCGATTATTCTGCCAGTGTAATGATATCTTTTGAAAATGACGTTTTGCCGCATCGTTTCGGTTTAGGTTCTCTTAACAGAGATAATCTTATTCAAGATCATGCAACTGATATGTCACAAAAATTATTCGACAACAACGATTTATTATTTTTAATTTGTGATTGTACGTACGCTAGACATCAAAAGAGCACTAATAATGAATAAGGAAATCTCACCCTAGGCAGAAAAAAGTTCTTCTTTGCAAACCTTTCACTATTTGCACAACTGACGTATTATGGAACATTTTAGAATGTTTTAGTTTATTCTGGAATTCTGAAGTATTCGAGCATGTTTTGCAATGCTGTATTTCAGGAGTGTTCCAAAATATTCCGAAATTTCCTGAATGACTCTGCAATAAAATTGGAAAAGATTACGCATTTCTTCTTGTAAATCCAATTTATCTACTTTAAATCAATATCTGCTGCAGGGGATTTTTCCTAACCTAATATAGTAAATTTTATTTGAATCGATTACACTTTTTGCAATCGGAGTGTAGGTGTAGACGTTCCATCTTAAAAAACAGTAGGCCATCCTCACGCCTACGACATCCTTCTTGGTGGGTGCTCGTCATTAATCTGTCCTAAAAGTTTCTGTCTATAAGGTAGATTTATTAAGGGTCGTGACTTATGCAGAAAAAACAATTTTTTTTCTTCCAATACAAATTTTTATTAGGAAGAATACCGGCAGATTCTAACCACATGATATTTAAATATCATAGACATTGTAGTGTATCTTGATACTGATATCAGTAAAAAATCTGCAACACGTGAAACCATTTTGGGTTCCAAATGTTCCGTCCTACAACCGTACGCGAGAAAAATGCAAGCATCTACTCTGGTAGAAATTCCTCGAATTTTTTGCTGGATTCCTGTTTTCATATATAAAACATATTATAGAAATTTATCGAAAAAACAACTATTGCTCCATAATACTTTAAACGTTGCGTTCTGCATAAATTAGTTTAACGAAAATCCTTGAAACAAAGAGAAAAATTTGACGTGATTTATAAATTGTTGGGATCCTCTCTTTGAAATTGAATAACAAATCTCTTAAAAGTTTCAGTCTACGCATTACGATACAAAAATTATTTGTACACCTTTCTGCATGTCATTTCGAAATAACACTTGTAAATGTTCTGAAGTTTTGGTGAAATACTTCAGATATTTATGTCATAATGTACTATATACGAAAGTTGAATAACTGAATTTTTCTGAGCCTAGAGTTCACTATATTGGCTATTATATTGTAAAACATCACAAAGTTTCTGTACTGTCATACTTGATCTATAACAATTTAATTTTATCAGCATAGGAAGTACACAATGCACCAGTGAACCAACCGAGCCAATCGATTTTACTCTATCAAAACTTTCTAGGCTAAAGTTTTCGAAGACCTTACTTCCGAGCTTACTTCCATGCAAATCCTACATGTATATACAAGAGATATATTGAATTTATTTATAGGTCTCATATGATCCTGCATTCTATAAATACATTCAAAATATTACATAACTTTAATGCAATACTCACATTGACACGAATTTTCTGTTCAATATGAGAAATCTCAACGTAACGTGACATTTTCAGGATAACAATCCATATTTAGGCGTGTGCGAAAAAATTTGTTTCGATTCCAAGTCGACATTGGACGCGCATCGGATGTCAAAAATCGACATTCGACAGTGCTACAGTCGGATCGGTTTCTTTCGATTGGATCGGCTGTGTGTCGAATTTGAAAAACCGACATTCGATGCGTGCGACTATCGGATCGGTTTTTTTTTTTTGATTTTGTGTCCATCTGGTAGTTGATATTACGCAATATATATATTTCGGTTTGGTTCGGTTCCTTTGGAATCGAATCAAAGGGCTTTCGGAGGTGTGAAACCATTGCTGGTTCCTAATCTCGAAGCCATATCCGCGTGCCGGAAATATGTCAAAGCATTTGCGAGATGGATGCAGAGAGCTGTCATTCTTGGGTCGCTCCGTGTCCTCAAGACACATGAGGGTTTCGCCGGTCTGTCTTTGTGATTTCGTTCTTCCCTGCAGCTGCCACGTCTCTGACATGACTTTTAGCATTCGCAGCGTTTATTTATTGGAACGTCCTTGATTTTTTAATTTTTAAGCTGTATGCTTTAAAACTACAATGTTTTAGCTACAATTATAGGTACTTAATCAATTTCTTGCAGAAACCCTTTCTAAAAATAAAAGCGTTTGAGCTTTATTTTCATGTTTTCCTCCAAAAATTATAATAAAATTGCATTATATTCTTCTAACATGCTGAAAAGTAAGTAAATATAGGTTTATTAACCATGAAAGTAACCTCCAGACCTCTGTATTTATTTCCCACCTATATTAGTTTATATATGTGCAATTTTTTTTGTGAAGCACAACTGAAATCATTATTTTGTTGCGAGTGAAAATTCCGATTCATCTTCGAAGCCTCGTTTTCTAGAGAACAACAAAAAATTTCACGTACTACGACAATAAAAAAAGTATCATAAAAAGTGTTTGTATATTGAAAGATGTTATCAGAATTTTTTTTAACTCGATCGCATTGTTCATAAGATTAGAAAACGTATGCACTTGGTCATCTTCGAAGCCTTTTTTCGCTGCGATTCAGAGATTTTATTTTGTTTGCAGTTACAGTAATATTCAACGACAATATGGACGAACATTTTGTTTTAATCTTATGAGAGATTATTCTTGTGATATCAGTGTGCATAATTGTGTTTAATAAATTACTTAAATATAAGAGAGTAGATGAAAAATGCTTTCATAAACTTTATTCTTGACATTACCCTATGGTGACAAAATGAGAAATTTTGCGACTATGATTCTTTATCTAAAAGAAAATTGCCTGAATAAACTCTCTATCGATTATAATTAATGCAGATATACTTGAGGAACGTAAATAATTGTTTTAATGTACAAGTTTCTTGTTACAAACAATTTATTTAAACAAATGCTTCAGTATATCAGTTTGTTGTACAAAAAAATTATTTTGTTTTAAAATCGACGTAATTTATTATCAGAGTGGTATTAGTAACGGAAAATTATCATAATTTGTAAACTTATAAGAAATTTATAAAGTTATGAACAATTTTTGAACCTATTTAGTCCCATGAGGAGACCAGTTCATATTGTAGGAAAGTTAATGTTGGAATGAGAACATTTCATTAAAAAATTATTTTTCATAAAAATTAATTAGAATGACCCATAAATTCAAACAATAGATAGGAACGTGTCATTATTTCATGATTCCCTTATTAAAATTTGTTATAGAATTGCATAATAACTAGCAATAAGATGTATTTTCAGCACCTAGACTACCAGGATTGATTATTATAACTACAAGATATTAGAAAAACTATCCGGATTCTTCAATTTCAGTTCTTAACCTAACTTCCCTGAGGAAGATATATTTTCAATACTTGGACTACCAGGATTAGCAGGATTACCAGGATTACTTCCTAAAATAGCAGAACAATCGAAAAACCTCAGTTTCTGAATCATTTTAATGGTAACTATTTATCAATAAATCATTTTCATTATTCAGAAAAATAATAAAAATAAATTTCCTTTTAGCGGTTTAATTTGGCACACTCATGAAAGATATACGCTTAACGCCATCTGTTGCTTCATTTTTGAAAAAAAAGCCTCCAATAATCGACCTTCATGCTACTTAAGAAAGAAACACTGCTTTTGTATTATAAATTGTCTACCTACAATTGTAGGCTCTGGAATTAGCGTTTTTCTGACAAAATTTCATTCTGGCAAATTTAAGCTCTGTAAATCGATACCCTGCCGCGTCGAATGTCGGTTATTCGGCATTTGATGCGTGAGTCAATTGATTTAAATAAATCGATCCGACAGTAGCACGTGTCGAATATCGGTGTTTCGAATTCGACGCACATGGCGATCGAATCAAAGAAAACCGTTCCGACAGTAGTGCGCGTTGAAAGTCGGTTTTTCGACATTCGATGCGTGGGTCGACTGAATCGAAAAAAATCGATGGAAGGTAGCATGCGTCGAATGTCGATTTTTTGACAATCGAATCGTGAAAAACCGTTCCGACAGTAGCGCGCGTCGAATATCGGTCTTCCGACATTCGATGCGTGGGTCGATCGAATCGAAAATGCCACATTTGATTGGGAAAAATGCACACGTCTGTGCACATTCTTTTATATAAAGAATCGAATTCACAAAAGTAATAAATAAGTTGACAAAGTTCTTTTACTCCCTAGGAGCACATAAATTCCCCAAGTTCCTTTATCACTTTTTCTTTCATTCTTCAGTCTCCTTTGGTATGTTAACTTTTCACGGAATCGACAGGGTGTGCCAACTGAGCGTCTGACCTACTGCAATTTGGACTCTGCATTAGGGAATCCGAACGGATCGTTTCTTTTTGGCAATGTCCTAACTTAATGGAATGGCCTGCAATGTTGCATCTACGACCGTGCTTCTCAGCAAAATAAGCCAATGAAATCGTCACATAGAACAATACCATTTTTATCGAAAATCTTTTATTTCTTCTATTTTCAGTAAAGAATATCACCATTATTTTCCCAATATATAGAGATTTGACTTTCCTGAAAGATGTCTCGTCTTTTCCTCTCTGTTTTGAATAGAAGTTCGTTACTAAGAATCTGTTACGCTTGGGACAAAACTTAGCCGCATGAATAACGTAAGAACTTAAGAAGATCGAGAAATTTCGTACGTGTAACGAATGAAAGCTCTGACCTCGTTCTCTCTGTACTACTTTTGAATTGGGACGATTCCGTTTGGGTTCTGGTCAAAAATACGTTTTTCATATGAAAATAAATCCATGAATCTTGCAAGTGAAAAGTTTTGTTAGTTTCCTCAGCAGGAAGTCTTCTTTCTAAATGAAAAAGACTTGTTCGCGTCTGGGGAAAAAATACAAAGATTTCGAAATGCAGTTTCTACGTAACTTCATTCTGCCTGAACGCTGTGATTGAAACCTTCTAAACTCACTTCATATATAATTTATAATCGAATTAGAAAATTATCCAAATATGAAAATGGTTCGTGATCCTGCTAAGGACATGTCACGCAATAGACGCTTCGAAGTCTGACGTAAAACTCCATTCATGTAAGTTTATGCAAATTGTTAGGGAGTTCTCCACATAGGTTGCATTCTATGCGTTGTTTAGGTTTCCTGTAATTATGATTATGACTTATAACAGGCACTGAAATATTGCACTTGTTGGTCGAAAGCATTGGGGCAACCACATGAAAAACAACATTCCATAACACTGATTTTATATCATTATTTGAGAAATATTCCATAAAGATTTAAAATTATTTTTAGTATGGCAAATCTGGCTGAAGAGAATAAAAGAGATCGAAGTCATTATCCTTATTCACTCGGGTGCTGAATTATACAAGTAATTCAATTTTCAAGGTATTTCCAAGATAGAATTAATGAAGGAATTATACAGTTGCTCTAACTCGGGAGAACGTTTTTATAATGGAAAAACTACTCAACAGAGATTCTGAAAATGGATGGCTTTGTAGACAAAAAACTTCTAGCAAGAGAAGCGGACGGCTAGTGATTAACCACCGCTCAAGAGGCCGAAGATACTAATTACACAAATGACCCTACCTATACAAAGAAGGTGTTTACTTTCAGGAAGAGAAAAGTATAATTTCACGATTCACGTTAACTAAAAACATGAGCAATATAAAAAGGATTATGAGTAGAAATGAAGTGTTTACGCTATTTTTTTATTTTGTTTATACTCGCTCGCTTTTACGGGGGTTGAGAGCCTTTAGAGAATCACTACACGTTTTATCATCGACAATCCTTATACACAACCTCACCAACTATTTCTTACATATTGTCTCAACCACTATTCTTAATCCTAGACGCTCACGACCTTGCCCTGGGCATCCGTTTCCTCTTAGGGGCTGTTCAAGTATTAGGTACGTCACACGTCTGGGGGGGGGGGGGGATCAGCTGTAGTGTGACGCCCATATTAAAATTACACAAACTTACTATAGGAAACGCGTGACAAAGGGGGGGGGGCAAATTGTCCGAAAAAAAGCGTGACGTAATACTTGAACGGCCCCTTACCACTACCAATATAAAAATTGTAGCTCTATTCTACAACACTAGTTTATTACTTTCCTTCTTCAGCAGTCATTTTCTGGCTTTTCCCTTCCATGTGCAATCATCTTAGTCTAACTCACATTGTCTCTTAAATCTTCTTCTCTCATAAATTCTTCGAACGCTCTCATCATCAGATTCATCCCTCTTTCATCACCCCCTACTAGAACTACATCGTCCACGTATGCTAATGAATGTAGTTTGCCTGCTCCCAATACTTCCCCCCCCTTTTCCTTTCCTCTCCATCTTCTTATTCAAGTCTGCCAATAGGACTTCAAACAGAAGAGGGCTCAACGAGCACCCTTGCGTAAGTCCCCTTCCTATCCACAATTTTTACCTTTTCTTTCGTCCTATCTTCTCCCTTATCTCAGTTCCCAAAAATATCTCTTTTACCCTTTATATCAAACCTTCATTTACTCCTCTCTTTTATGGCTTTCTGTAGTACCCACCTGTTCACGGAGTCAAATGCTGCTTTGAAATCCACATAAAGTGCAACTAGTTTCTCTTTCTTCCGCTCCAAGTTCCTATTGACTAGAAAATTGAGCACGTAAATGTTATCTGTGGTTTCCACCCCTTTCTTAAAACCCATTTGGTTACGTCGTATGCTTCCCTTTTCTTCCACCTGTCTTCCCAGCCTCTTCCTGAGCACATCCGCGTAAATTTTATATCTCACTGACATGAGTGTGATACCTCTATATTCATATCGTCTTTTTCCCTCTCCCTTTTTAATCAACAGCACTACCAGCCCTATCTTCCATTCCTCCGGCCACTCCTCCTCTACATATATTCATTCACACCTTCTTAACCATATTTCAATGCTTTATTCTCCAAGCCATCTTCACCTGCTCCTTTGTTTCTTTTCAGCCATGCAATTGCCACATTAACCTCTTCTCTGCTCATCTCTTTTCCACTGTTCTCGTTCCCACTATCGTCTTTCTTCCTTTACCCATCATCCTATTTTCCGCGTCCCCCAGCAATCTCTTGAAACACTCCGTCCACTTGTCCATCCCGATATCCTCATTCATGCCCTTCCTCCCTCTTTCCCTGTTTATTACTTCCCATTTTCTTCCTCCCTTCACCCCTTTCTCAACCTCTTCAATATACCTTTCCTTTTCTCTCTGTCTTTTTCTTACTCAACACTCCATCGTGATTTCTTTTTCTCCTGTTGAGTTCCCATTCCTCCATATCCTCTTTCCTCCTTTTTCTAACACTCTCCTTCATCCTGCCTTTACTTTCCCTGAATTCATGGTTTCACCATCCTCTTCCATCCATTCACCATCTCCTTTCAGTCTCACCTCCTCCCTTATTTTATAAGTCACTTTCTCAAGTTCTTCTAGCAGCGTCTCTACTCAGTGGCGTAACTACCATACAGCGAAACCCCGCATTGAGGGGGGCCTCCTCCTGCGAGGGGCCTCTTTAGCTAAGTAGCAAAAATCTATTTAAGTGGTGATCCATAAATTACGTAAGGCGATTTGACAATGCGTAATTTATTGCATTATGAGTTGTTTAATAATGTTAAAAAAATGAACTTGAAAAGTTTAAAAATCTCTAAATTTTCAAGTGAAAGTATTGAATTTTCAACAAAATAGATGAATTTTTATCCAAACAAATGAATTGTCATCCAAACAGAAGATTAATTTTCAACCAAATAGTTGAATTCACTCAAAAATACGAATTTTCAACACAATATTCGAGTCCTCAACCAAAAAAGATTAATTTTTTACCAGAAAGTTGCAGTTTCAACCAAAAACATAAAATTTCAACCAGCAAAGATTTTGCAGTTGAAAAAGAAAAAAAATTTTGTCCGAAATGTTTAATTTTCTACCAAAAAGATGAATTTTCAATAAAATACATGAATTTTCAACCAAAAAGATTACATTTCGACACAAAAAGACGAATTATCAAAAAAATACATAAATTCTCAATCAAAAATGGAATATTTGAATTTTCAGTTAGATAAAAAAATTAATTTTCACCCAAAAAAAACGAAGTTTTCATGAAATAATTAATATTTAAACAAAAAGATGAATTTTCAGATGAAAAAACGAATTTTCAATAAAACAGTTGAATTTTCAGCCATGAAAGGTTTTTCAGTCAACGAAGAAAAAAAAATTCATGCGAAATGTTGAATTTGCAGACCAAAAATTCGAAGTTTCTACAAAACAGTTGAATTTTTGATAAAGAATAATGACTTTGTAACATAATTTTTGAAGTTCCAACAACAGAATTTAATTTCGAACAGAAAAAAACAATGCATTTTCTATCAAATAGTTAAATTTTTAGCCAAAAATCTGAATTTTCAAATTGAATTATGAATCTTCACCCAAAAAAAATTAATTTTTAACAAAATTGTTCCACGTTCAACCATAAGATATGAATTTTTAACATAATACATATTATTTCAATTAAAAAAATGAATTGTCAATTTAAAAACATAAAGTTTTAACCAAAAATGGAATAGTTCAATTTTTAATTGAAAAATTAATTTTCAACCAAAAAAAAACTAACTCCCTACAAAATAGTTGAATTTTCAACCTGAAAGATGAATTTTGAACCTAAATGATAACTCTCCAACCAAAAAAAAAAAAAGATTTTTTCAAAAACCAGTTACACTTTCAACCAAGTACTCGAATTTTCAACCAAGAAAGCCAAATTTTTACGAAATATATGAATATTTAACCAAGTGGTTGAATTTTCAAATGAAAAGCTTAATTTTCTACTGAAAAAGCTTAATTTTCTACCAAAAAAAATGACTTGTCAGAATACTATGTGAATATTCGAGCAAATATTTGAATTTACAATTAAAATGGATACATTTTCAACAAAAAAATAATAATTTTCAATTTAAATAATAAATCTATATCCAAAAAAGATAAATGTTCATTAAAATAGTTGAATCCATAACTGAAGCAGTTTAATTTACAACCAAGCAGTTGCATTGTTAACTAAAGAGATTAATTTTCTACCAAAAAAGACAAATTTTCAACAAAATACATAAATTTTCAACCAAACAGTTGAATTTTCAATCAATAAGATTATATTGCTATCAAAAATATGAATTTTTAACAAAATACATGAATTTTTAATGATATAGTTGAATTTTCTACTAAAAAGGATAAATTTTCAACAACGAAAAGAAGAATTTTCAACATATGGTAATATTTAACATTTTAACTAAAGAAATGAACTTTAAACTAGAATGCTTAATCTTTGATGAAAAAAATTAATGTTTAATAAGGAAAAGACTGCGAAGCCTGCATTCAGTAAATGGGAATTTTGATACCTTATAAGCTAAAGCATAATAATCCAAATAAACTTTGAAGTTCATTTTTAATACTTCAAAAATATTATTTTATTTTACAAAACTAGAGATTTTCTCTTCTTAAACTAATGTTATTAAGGTTCCACGTTTATTTAATCAACAGACTTTGTATGCATGTTCATTTACTAACTTTATAAAATCTTAATAAGATTTTTTTTTGAGGGGCGAGGGGTGGTCGGAGCAAAACTTACTGTGTGTTACAGGGAGAGGGTCGAAAATTTCAGGATGACCCGTAAGTAAGGAAAATTTTCTTCACTACTAAGCAATTTATATCTCGGCCTTTTTCTTAAAATAGGTAAATACTTCATCTCATATAAAATGTTCTTTTTTTTGGGCCTCCTGAAAACTTTTGCAGGGGGCCTCGACGTTTCTAGGTACGGTACTGTGTCTACTTCTTCCTCTTCCATACTTCCTACTTCCTCGTTTTCAATTTTTTCTCTAAATTCTCTTGACTTATTTTCCCCTCAACTGCTCATTTTCAATTTCCTTTCCCCCCATACCTTTCTTCTTCCCCATACAGCGCCATGGTCCTCCACATTTCAATGTCGCTATCACCGGGAAGTGCTCGGAGCCTATCTCTATTTCTCCGTAGTGTTTGAAGAAGAAATCTTTGAACTATAAATACATCTGGAATAGTACGAATATCTTAAAATCTACTTTCCATTCTAACCATCAGCTTTCTTATTCTTTCTTCTGACACAATGTAATCTATTACGGTGTCCTTTTACCTGTAAACGTCATTTCCCCTCTTTGATCCTCATTGGTAACACTTTTTGAAAACATGTTTCGCGCAGAGTTTGAAAACAGAAATCTTTAGACTATAAATAAATCTGGAATATTACGAATATTTCAAAGTCTACTCAAGAGTTTGTTTCAAATCTTGCCAAAAACATATAAACAATTGCCAAATTCAAATGATAAAAATTGGATTGAAAATTTCACTAAAAAATAAAATTAGCAATCCTTTGGTGTTCATATTTCAATCATATAAAATATTTGATTTGCCCTTCAACATTTTTGAGGAACAAGAGGAGGAAGAAGAAAAAATAGAGGTGACTGAAATAGGTGATGCAGAAGGAAAGAAGAAGAAGCAGGACAAACAGGTTGCGTAAGAAGAGCAGTGGGGAGTAATAAAGCAAAAGTTCAAAAGCAGAGCAAAGTGGAGGGGGTTAAAGGGAAGAATATAAAAAATAAAGTAAAATGAATAGGTTGACATGGAGCGGAATGCGAAGTGGGTTCAATGAACAAAGATTAAGAGACAGTAAGTGAAAAGTGTTGATAAATCGACGAACTATGTAAGGTAAAGGCTCCGGTTCGTAACCTACTAAGAAACTGGAAAGAATAAAATCCTATTCAAATGCCTCAAGCAATATGTTAATGCAATAAACTTTCTTCTTACGTAAAGAATAATCCATCCATTGAAAGCAAGTTTAAGAATGCATTAATCAAATAATTAAGAATTCGAACGAACATATCCGATGTGCCTGTTCGTAACCCCCGAAAGTTCCCTTTGAGGCAGTTCGTAACCGAATGATGAGCCGGTTCGTAACCGGCTTATCCGTGCAAGTGAATTCAGGATTAAAGGATTTGCCTGTTATCCAGTAAATATCAATATAATTAAATCGTGGAGTCTAGTTGATATAAAAGCAGCAATATTTACCAGATTGCTCAGTTCACTTTCAGAATCAGGTGTGATGTTTTTTTTCTGGACCCTTTTTCTGCCACGCGTTCTCTTCACCGCTGGTCCTGTTTTCTTCTCTTTCTTTTCTTTTGCAGCCAGGGGTCTCTTTTGACCTCTCTCTACTCTTTCCTCTCTCTCTCTCTGTTTTTGAAGATCAGCTTTTTCTCTTTCTCTTTACTTATTCTCCTATACTAACCTCACAATCGATTCGAGGACTGTCAATTCCTAAATGAAGCATTCATTCTTTATTTTTGATCAGAGGTCAAAGTTAATATAGATATTTGAAGAATATAAATTAAAGTAAAGATCTGCCTTAGCGTTCTAACGATATGTCTCATATTTTAATTTTTATCAGAGTTTTTGCCAGAGGAGTTGCAGATGCGTCACTGCAGGTATTTCGATGCCCGTTCGTAACCGACTCAGAAATTATTGTATTATATCGGGGGTTACGAACCGAGGCCTTTACCTTATATTCGACTTAAGATCATAGATGGATGTGAGATTTTTTGTAAGGGGATCTATGTTATAAGTGAGAGATGTGAGTAGCTCGTCAAATGATCTAAAATAGAAGCAAGGAAAGAGTAGAGCAGAAGAAGGTTAGATAAGGAATGCAAAGATAAAAGTAGGATTTTTTGGTGAGGATGAAGAATGGAGAGTCAAGTGAGGTTTGAGAAAACTGTGAAAAGGACAAGTAATAGGAAGGATAGAGTAAAAGTTGTTTTTAGAAGAAGTAGGGGAAAAACTTGTAAGTGGCAGCAAGTTATTTGGTGGCAGTAAGAATAGGAGGGGTGTGATTGAGACTATAAGTGAAAAGTAAAAAATTGTTAAATTCTCGCTGGAGGATATAAATTATAGGTAAGGAATTTAGAGTAACTGGAGGGGGGTCAAGTAAAACAATGAAGAACGAGGAATGAAAGAGAAGGAGATTGTAAATGTGGATGAGGGAGTGCAGGATGAAAAGAAAGAGAAGGAAATGGTAAAAATGTCTGAGGGAGTGCAGGGTGAGTTACGTGAAGCATGGGGTGTCTCCAAAGAAGAGAGAAGGATAGAGCATGTGAAGGGGAGTCATGTAAAAGAAATAAAAAATTAGGAAAGAAGAAGATGGAGATGGTAAAAACGCGTGAAGGAGTGCAGGGTGAAAAGAAAGAGGAGGCGATGGTTAAAACCTGTTAAGGAGTGCAGGGTGGAAAGAAAGAGAAGGATATAGTGGAAATGTGTGAAGGAATGCAGGGTGAGAAGAAAGAGAAGGAAATGGTAAAAACGTGTGAAGGAGTGCAGGATGAAAAGAAGGAGAAGGAGGTGGTGAGGCGTGTGAAGGACTGCAGTGCGGAAAGAAAGAGAAGAAGATGGTAGAAATGTATGAGGGAGTGTAGAATGAAAAGGAAGAGAAGGAAATGGTAAAAATGTCTGAGGGAGTGCAGGGTGAGTTACGTGAAGCATAGGGTGTCTCCAAAGAAGAGAGAAGGATAGAGCATGTGAAGGGGAGTCAAGTAAAAGAAATGAAAAAGTAGGAAAGAAGAAGATGGAGATGGTAAAAACGCGTGAAGGAGTGCAGGGTGAAAAGAAAGAGGAGGAAATGGTAAAAATGTGTGAAGGGGTGTAAGGTGCAAAGAAGGAGAAGGAGATGGTGAAAACGTGTAAAGGAGTGCAGGGTGAGAAAGAAAGAGAAGGAGATGGTAAAAATGTGCGAAGGAGTGCAGGGTGGAAAGAAAGATAGGAAGATGGTAAAAATGTATGAGACATCCTTACAAGAGTAATAAATACAACTTTAATAATTTTAAATTCTCATAGTAAAGTGTAATTTTACTCCCTATTGCTGTTGAAGAGATTAAAAGCGTCCAACCGTAATTGTACGATGCCACTCAAGTTATTATATTTCCGTCGAGAAACTACATTCCTCATTTTTATTTCTCTCGCTTGGTTAAATATGAATTTCACTCCTCGGGATTCTTCTAGAGGAAATTTTAGCCAAGCAGTCTTCATTTATATATCTACCTTCTTAAGTCTGTGCTCCCTGTCCGATTTTCCTCTGCGTGTCGTGCTTAATATGAAGAAGAATCTTAACTGAGATAGATTGGTATTTAAGAGAATTAAGGCTTTTCCAATGCCTTTTGTAGCATTCAAAATGAAGCTATAAAAAACATATCGATAAAGATCTTTATTATTTATTCAAATTTAAAATTTATATATTGTGAAATGTTACGTAATATGTTTAACAAAATAGGAAATCCATATATCCAAAATTGTATCATAATCAGGACTGTAACGGCCTAATATACTTGAAAAAAGTAAAAAAGTGACCTATTTCAACCGAAAAAGCGACTAAAAATGGCTAATATCTTATCGAAAAAGTGACTCAAATTGTCCAAAAGTCACTAATTTATATTAGGAATGTGACTAATGGTCTTTTAAATTCAAAAGAATTCAAAAGATTTAAAAAAATTCGATGGAACGTTTAATAATTCCAGGTGAATTCGAACAAATACAATATAAATTCATGAGAATTCAGAATAAATTGAGAACAATTTAAGCTAAATTCAGAAGAATTCACATGAATTGAAAAATCCTAAAATCAAAATAATTCCATTGATTTCAGTAAAATTGCAGTGAATTTACAAGAATTCAAAGGAATTTAAGAGACACTGATGAACTAAATAATTTCAAGTAAATTTAGGAGAATTCATGCGAAAACAGAAGAATTTGATGAAATTCGTAAAAATTAAAGACGATTTTTAAAAAATTCAAATTAATTGAGAACGATTAAAAAATATTTGAAAAATTAATTTTATTCATCAAATTTGAAGAGAATCTACAAAAATTCAAGGAGATTCAAAAGAATTTTATAAAGTGCCTAAAAAATTCAAGGTGAGTTTAAGAATCTTCAGGGTGAATTAGAGAAAACAAAAAAAAATAAATAAACAAATCCATCGAATTGAGGATAATTCAAGAGAATTCAAAAAAATTCAGGAAGAATTGAAGAAAATCACGAGGATTCAACAGAACTTACAAAAATAATTAAATTATATTAAATTTATTTAATTAAATTAAATAAATTAAAAAAATTCAAATGATTCAAAATATTTCATTGCTTTCAGTAAAATCGTAGTTTATTCAGAAGAAATAAGGCGAAGTAGTATTCGAAAGAATTTGATGCAATGCCTAAGAATTCAAGGTGAGTTTCAAAAACTTCAGGGTCATTAGAAAAAACTAAAAAAAATCAAAAGATCCATTGAATTGAGTAGAATTCAAGTGAACTCGAACAAACTCAGGGAGAATTGAAAAAAAATCGAGAGAATTCAATAGAATTCAAAAGAATTCAGGATAAGTCAATAAGAATTTAGGGCGAATTCCAAATGAATCCAAATGAATTTAAAAAATTGGAAAAATCCAAAATATTCTAATAATTTCAGTAAAATTTCAGTTAATTTAGAAGAATTAAAGGAAGCTTAAGAGAAGTTAAGGTGAATTCCAAATAAATTCAAATGAATTGAAAAAATACCAAAAATGTAAAAACATTCCATTTACTTCAGTAAAATTGAAGTAATAATTAAGCAAAATTTGATAAAACTCATACAAATTCAAGACGAATTGAAAATAATTCAAGTGAATGCTACAAGAATGTTCAAATCCAAAAAAATTCCATTAAATTCAAAAAAAATTTTAGTGACCAGAATCAGTGAGTACGAATCTGATAAAATTCATAAGAATTCAAGAAGAATTTATGAAAAATTCAAATGAATTGAAAACGATTCGAAAATATTAAAAAAGTTCATTAAATTTGGAGAGAATTGTGAAAAATTGAAGGCAATTTAAAAAAATTTAATGAAGTGCCTATGAATTCAATGTAGGCTAGGAAAACTTCAGGGTAAATTAGAAAATGCTAAACAAAAGTGAAAAATCTATTGAATTGAGTACATCTCAAGTGAATTCAAAAGAATTTAAAAAAACTTATGATAAATTGGTAGGAATTTAGGATGACTTTGTACAAATTTGAGTTGAATTATAAATAATTCAAGTGAATACAACATTTTTCAATTCCAAAATAATTCCATTAAATTCAGATAGATGGGAGTGAACAGAATTAGTGAATACAAATCTGATAAAAATCATAGGAATTCAAGGACAATGTATAAAAAATCAAGTTAATTGAAAACGATTTAAAAATATTGGAGAGATTCATTAAATTTGGAGAGACTTTAGAAAAATTCAAGGGAATTCAAAAGAATTTGATGAAATGCCTAAGAGTTCAAGCAACGCTTAAAAAACTTCAGGGTAAATTAAAGGAGAACTAAGAAAAATCCATTGAATTGAATGGAATTCAAGATTCGATGAAAGGTTTAAGAAAATTTTTATTGTATGATCTCGTTTTATTACATTTTATGAGCAATATTCACTAGTAATTTTAAATTTCGAGCAGAATATATTTCCTTTCTTGCATGTTCCACATTGTTTTAATTTCATTTTTTTCATTCGAATAACTTCTAATTATTTAGTAATTCAGTCACTAAATTGTATTTAATAAGATGTGGTTGGAAATAGTTGAAAACATTACGTAACGTAGGTGGGTGAGGGGTTCAAGCCATTTTGTTATGATTTATTGCATGGGAGAGGGGTGGGGTGAAAAATCGGCTAAAAATGTGTAGCGTCATTTATGGATGGCCACTTATAGAATAATTATCTTTTTTCAATCTTTTTTTCACAAATGACACGTGAAAGTCGGAATAAATTACAGAAGTATAAGTTTTACTTGGAAATGTTGGATTCACTTAGCAGGAAATAACAGGATGCAACAAACTGAAGAGTAAGACGATAAAGTTGGTCATCTCTCAGCAATATTTTGAGCCTGTTGAACGAGTAAAGTTATAATCTTTGCGTCTTTGTGCTTTTTATCTTCTAAATTCTTTTTTTTTATTCAAATTTCATTTCCTCCTTTCATATCTACAAACTTTCTTACTCGTTGATCAGAAGTATTTTTAATTATTTGCGAATCAAAACTAGAAGCAAACCAAATCAATTCAATTTTAAATTTGCAAAAATTTGAATGGACCGCAATTTGAAACGTTTGCGTTCGAAAATCTTCCTTAACAATTACAAATTTCAAAGCTTTTCAATTGGAAAGCAATAGAACAACAGTACTACTCTCCAAATTCCATCAGCCCGTGTGCAGGGGGCCATCATGGATTGCTCTCAGGCAACGAGGGGCCCATGAGGGCAACCCAGGCGCGGCTCCTCAAGGAAAGGACATGCTTAGTGTTCTTAATTATTTGCGAATTAAAACTGAAACTAAACGAAAACAATTCGAGTTTGAATGGGCAAAAATTTGAATGTTGCGCAATTCGAAACGATAACGTTTGAAAATATTTCTTAACAATTACAAATTTCAAAGCTTTTCAATTGGAAAGCAATAGAACAACAGCACCACTCTTCAAATTGCTCATTATCAATTATTTTTAACTATTATCAATTACTCATGGATTGCCCTCAGACAATGAGGGGCCCATGAGGGCAACCCAGGCGTGGCTGCTCGTAAAAAGGATATGCTAAGTGTTTTTAATTATTTGCGAACTAAAATTGAAACTAAACGAAAGCAATTTGAAATCAAATGGGCAAAAAATTGAATGTCCCGCAATGCAAAACGTTTATGACTGAGAATTTTTCTTAACAATTACAAATTTCAAAGCTCTTCAATTGGAAAGCAATAAAACACAGTTACTACTCTCCAAATTACACCTACCCGTGTGTTAAAATGGAGTGGGCCCCTATAGGAGACTATCATGGATTGCCTTTAGAGAGTGAGGGGCCCATGCGGGCAACCCAGGCGTGGCTCTTCATGGATAAAACATGCTTAGTGCTTTTAATTATTTGCGAAATAAAACTGTAACTAAACGAAAACAATTCGAGTTTAAATGGGCCAAAATTTTAATGTCCCGCAATTTGAAACATTTAGGTTTGAAAATATTTCTTAACAATTACAAATTTCAAAGCTTTTCAATTGGAAAGCAATAGAACCACAGTAATACTCTTCAAATCCCATCCGCCCACGTGGAAAAATAAAGTGAACACCCGCAGTGGGCCATTATGGACTTCCTTCAGGCGATTAGGGGCCCATGAGGGCAACCCAGGCGTGGCCCTTCATGGAAAGGACATGCTCAGTGTTTTTAATTATTTGCGAATTGAAACTGAAACTAAACTAAAGCAATTCGAGCTTGAATGGGCAAAGAGTGGAATGGCCCGCAATTTAAAACGTTCATGTTTGAAAATCTTTCTCAGCAATTACAAATTTCAGAGCTTTCCAATTGGGAAGCAGTGGAACAACGCTACAACTCTTCAGATTCCACCTCCCCGTGTGTGAAAAAAGAGTGGGCCCCCGCAAGGGGCCATCATGGATTTACCTCAGACAATGGGGGCCCATGAGGGCAAACCAGGCATATCTCCTCATGGAAAGGACACGTTAAGTGTTTTTAATTATTTGCGAACTAAAACTGAAACTAAACGAAAGCAATTGGAGCTTGAATGGGCAAAGAGTTGAATGGCCACCAATTTAAAACGTTCATGTTTGAAAATCTTTCTCAGCAATTACAAATTTCTGAGCTTCCCAATTGGGAAGCAATGGAACAACGCTACAACTCTTCAGATTCCACCTCCCCGTGTCTGAAAATAGAGTGGGCTCCCGTAGAGGGCCATCCTGGATTGCCCTCTGACAATAAGGGGCCCATGAAGGCAACCCAGGCGTGGCTCCTCATGAAAAAGACATGCTAAGTGTTTTTGATTATTTGAGAACTAGAACTGCAACTGAACGGAAGCAATTTGAGATTAAATGGACAAAAATTTGAATGTCCCGCGATTTGAAACGTTTATGATTGAAAATCTTCTCTAAAAATTACAAATTTCAAACCTTTGCAATTGGAAAGCAATAAAACAACGGTACTAATCTTCAGATTCCACCTTTCCGTGTGTGAAAATAGAGTGGACCCCCGTAGGGGGCCACCATGGACTGCCCTTAGGCCATGAGGGGCCCATGAGGGCCCAGGAGTGGCTCCTCATGGAAAGGACATGCTAATTCATGAGGATCCAACATGGATTTTCCTAATGGTTGTCCTTATGGTTGCCCTCGCTGGGCCCTCGCAGTCGACAGGACGGTAAATTCGTAATTTTCAAAAATACTTTCAGTAAGTAGGTCTTCAGAATTTTTAAGCATACCTTAATAAATAAATGTGTATTGCTAAGATGTGTGAAAAATGAACAAATAAAAAAAAATTAAAATGCTAGGAAGTCGACTAGCACTTGAACTCGTGACCAGCATCTAATCAAACTTGCGTTTTTCCTTTTGACCAGCTTACCACAATGTTTATAATTTTTTTCATGCAGTTAATCTGCACGTGCATCAAAATTATCTTTTTTTTAATAACTGTAAATTTAGATAAGTTATTGTTACTATTCGATAGAAAAGACAATTTATTGAACAAAAAAAATCGTTTGATTTTTGTAAACTGAGACATGAGAGCAACAAGCAGAGCCCCCTGCGGGGGCCCTCGTAGGGTATCTGAGAATTAAGAGTTCAACTTCCCAAAAAATGTTATCAAATTTTTGACGAAAATGCATTTTTTTAGGTTTGAACCAATCAAACATTAAAATTTGTAGTTGGAATAATATGAACCCGCTTGACTTAGAAACTTTAACCGATCGACCGTGAGGGCAAACGAGCAGTGTCCACTGCGGGGGCTCTTGTCAGTTTTCTCCCATAGATTGTCAACATGGGCCTCTGACGGGGGCCAACATTCAAAAGAGGGCTAAACGGGTATTTTTCCACACAGGTGGTGGAAAAAATATTGTTAAAATCAATTTATACGCTTAAAAAATTGTCAAACGACGAAAGTTGATAAATGTCCTACACTCATAAAATATTAAAGTGATATTAATATTTTAGGCATACTTTAATATCTCAGTTAAACATACATAAACACTATTTTTTTAATGTTTCCAAAGTTTTTAAATATAGAAAAATTTACAGACGAAACTCTTTGAACTTATAATGTTTAAAGTGAAAGTCTTCTGAATTTCTAATTGCAAAAGCCTCCAATTCGAATAAAATTGGAATTAGTTAAAATTTTTAAATGTGAGTTATTCAAATTCGTTGTTAATTTAAAGAACAGCTAAAAGAAATCATGTTTGAATATTCTTTTTCAAATGTAAGGGTTATAAATTAAATATGAATATTGGGATATTAGGAAAATACACTTAAGTAAAATGATTTTATGTACAAATATTGTCCTTTTTACTGAGTTCTCAAATACAACGCAAACTAGGATTTTGAATATCATTGTCGACGGCAATATTCTTGTCTTCCTCAGCGCCGACGTGACTTGGAAAAAGTCTGCAAAACTTAGTATGTTTTCAGAATACAAATGTTTGTGTTCAAAGTAGAATACATAATTTCACACATGGGAATCTTTGTAGTTCAGATAGAAGCCTGAAAACGTGCACATATGTAATCGTCAGCAATCACGGCCCTTCATTATTTTCAATTATTCATCAAAATTTTCAGTCAAATTTCATGTAAAGTCTTTCTATTCTGTATTAAATGAAACTAGAGCATTAAGCTTTCAGTTTTTAAGGCAACTTTGTACACATTCAGAGTTTTCTGAATATTTTAGGAAGCTTTATGAAGTGCTAATCATAAATTTTCTCTCATTTTGTATAATGTAGCATATTTTTTGAATTTGGCATCACAGACAATTTGGAGATAAAAAAACTCTTACTGCTAACGGGATTATGAGGAGCTTAATCTTTTTTTTTATTTACAGTTAATATTTAAAAATTCTTATCACTATAAAAAAAATAATGATTTGGAAAAGGGGCAAACTTGGGGCAGTAGTATAGGTCAGAGTATTGTTGATCCAGGACCGAAGTAGTGCAAGTCAATGTTTAGTCAGCCAAAATTCATATAAAGAGATATTTGCAAATCAGGATATAGAATCTATTATAATATATAATGAAACAAACAAGGTGGCCGCTGGATCAGGGAACCGGAAAAACCGGAAAGTGAAAGGAAATATATTTATTGTCTGGGAATTTTACAGATTTTTAGAGAAAAAAATTTCTCTAGTCACCTTAAATATCACAAATTTCATATCAAATAATACAATGCAATTCAAATTAAGTTCGATTTCAACTTTTTTTTAAATGTTAAGTTCATTTGTTGACCTTTCCAATTATGAAATCATTCAGTTAACAATAAGTGATTCTAAAATTTTTTACTTCAAAAAGGTTCCATTTAGGTCTTCTTTTTTAAGTGTACACTTTCAATTTGAAGTGTTATAGAATGCAGTTTTGAAAATTTGCATAATTAAGAATGAAAAGCTTTTGGAATTTGAAAATTTTGAAAAATAACGTTTAAAGTTATTCAAATGTGAATAAAAATCAATTAATGATTTTTAAAATTGAATTGTAGTTTGAGTGTTACAAACTTAAGGAATACATTCTCATCATAATATTCGCGCTTTGCGCTCGATTTCCTGCGCTCACCTTATAATATATATACAAATGAACAGTTTAAGAGACGACTAAAAAATTGTCTTAATTTACTATTGGTCCTATGAAGAAATGTTTAACGGCGATTTTATTTGACCTTTTAAAAGCACAAATTCTACTTTTTTGACTACTTTTTTCTTATCTCGCGTCGTTTGTCTCAAAAATGAAAATAAAAATATTCCAATACAATTTCCCATGCCTAATATACAAATTATGCCACCTACAAGAAAATGTTCGGAGGCAAGTTCACAGGTCTTCTTAAAAGCAACAATTTTGATATCCCAACTTTCTTTCGTATTCCGCGTTATTTAGCTCAAAATTTGAATTTTCGATTATTGAAGAAAATTCGAAAAGCTGTTATGACAATCTTGTAAAGCTTTTAAAAAGAAACGTTTTTCTTCTCTAGACTTTTTTTCATATCGTGCATTGCTTGACTTAAAATTCTTATTTTCGTTTCTTTTTTTGAATTTTGGAAATGCTATAACTCTCACAATCTTATTCTTAGCGAAAAAAGTCATAAGGATAAATTGTTCGGCTTTCTGAGGACTACGAATATTCGTACATGGAATTTGTAAATTTGAAAAAAAGTAGTCTCAAAATTTTTTAAATGCTTCAACTTTTTGAATTCTCGTCCAAAATGGCTGGCTAACAAACTTGGCCTTCATTTTAGGTCACTGAAATAGTATACCTAAGGCCAATTCAATCGGTCAATTCTTCCGAAAGTTATCGTGCTCACAAACTAAAAATCTACAGACACACACACCCACCCACTCACAGACAGAAAGACAGAAAAATTCGTAAAAACATGTCTTCCGGGTTCAGAGGGTCTCGAAATGTGGACATTTGACGAAAACGGGGGGGGGGGGGGGTCAAATTTGACACAAATCTAATACATT
>JAUMHM010000085.1:2343741-2359596 GCA_032362435.1 Melikaiella ostensackeni
CCTCGAGTTCGAGATTTCTTCAATCGCTCTCCTACTCTTTTCACACGGACATTAAGCTTTAATTGTGTGCGAGTGCATCTAGTTTTCGATCTGGGATCACTGCGACTGGCTCAGACTGTCTCGAAGAGCTCGCGCTTGGCCTTTTTATGCCATTCTTCGCTAGCTCCCTTCTGTAGTCCCACCGAGCGTGTGGGTGGGAAGTTGCGAGCGTGCGTTTTGTTGTTGCCCCTGCAGGCTGCTGCTCTCGCGAGCTGAGTACTCTAACGGTTTACTGGTTGTCAAATGTGAGGGAACTTGTGTCACAGTGTGATGTCACACTGTGACATCTCTCATTTGGGAAAAATTTTAAGTCCGCATCTGACTGGAAGAAATGCGTAAAGTCACATTTTCAGCAAGTGACATTTTTAAAATGTCAAATTTCCAAGAAAACACTTGTGGCATTTCTCATTTAGGAAAAAATTGAAGTTAGCATCAAACTGGCAAAAACGCGATAAGGTAAATTGTTACAAGTCACATTTTTAAAATGTCACATTTGCGGCATGTCATATTGTGACCTCTCTTATTTTCGATAAATTTCAAGTCCACATCAAACTGGAAAAAAATGCGGCAAGTCACATTTTCGATAGGTGACATTTATAAGATGTCACATTTGCGACAAGACACGTTGCGGCATCTCTCATTTGGGAAAAAATTTCAGTTGTAACTCACACTGCGACATCTCCCAATTGGGAAAAACTATAAGTCCCCGTCAGAAAGACAAAATTGCGGCGAGTCACATTTTCAATATGTCACATTTTCGGTAAGTTTCACTGTGGCATCTCTCACTTGGGAAAAAATTTAAGTTAGCATCAAAATGGCAAAAATGCGACAAGTCACATTACGGCGAGTTACATTGTGGTGAGTCCCATTTGCAGCAACTCATATTGCAAGATATCTCTCATTCGCATTTATCCAGAAATAGAGTTTCGCGGACAAATTAAACCACTGGTCGAATTTTTTAGCGATTGAAATTTTTTTATAAATTACTACACATTAAATTTTTCTTCGATCTTTGGAGTAATAATATTCAATTTTTGTTATATTTATCTTAATAAACAATCCTAGAAAAGTACGAATTTCCAACGTATTATTTTTTGTATTTGTCTGAATCAGTAAAGTTCACCAGAAAACAATAGTAATCGATGCATGAATACAAATATAGTGAGAATGAAATTTGTTGAGCAACAATTTTATTGTTACCAATAAATTTTATAATGAAATAGACGTATAATATGACTCTTATAGGATCACATATTTTCTGTTTATGAAAAATTATTTTTAAATACTTTACAAAATTATCTTAAATTACAAGTTTGTTAAACAGAAGAACTTAAGACTTTTACAAGCAAAGTATACAGTAAATTGCGTGTTCAAGTCTTATGTTTTTACAGAATTTTTTTTTTGCACAAACCTGCGAAGGCCCAGTTGGAATGGTTTATTCTACGTCAACAATAAGGTGGGCCGAAAATACAATCTTTTTTTTAATCGACAATGGCTAGTGCTGAAAAGTTGCTATGTGTTATTACAAATAAAAATCTCTAATGACTTTTTGAATTAAAAAATGGTCCTAGAGTGTCCCAATGAGATAAAAAATAGTTTATATTCAAAACTAAAGAAAATTCCAATATGGGTTCCAAAGTTATGGTATTTTTAAATTCATTTTATGTACAGTTTTTGGTATTGAATGCTAATAAAAAATTCAAATTAGGAAAATATCACTATTGTTTACGTCAGAGGTTTTTAAAAATGAGTAAAAATGACATTTTTCAAGATTCAGTTAATTTCTGGTATGAATTTATTCTATTTTTATTGTTGCGTATAACGTATCTGTGGTTGCACTAGACAAGGCAAAATTTCCGTAGATCTTGAAAAAAAAATTTCTCAAACGTTACATTTGTCAATGAATTGTGAATTTAGGAATTTATGACTTTTGTTGACAGCCGTAAATTCAAGGAAGAAATTTTCCTGAGGCCTAATAAAATTATAGCTTGATATAATATAGTTCTAATTTTGTTTTTAATCTAAATAAAAATTAACCAAATATTTAAAAATGTCATTTTTGCTCATTTAAAGAAATGCTAACTTAAACAAGTTCTATTTTTTCAATTTTAATTTTTTATTATGCATGAGTTTAAAAGAAAAATTTAAAAACAATTTTTTTTAAATTGTGAGGAGTGTTTATTATTAAAAAGTGTACACCTTCAAGTTTAATTTCCTTTTGATCAATTATTTAAATGGAAATAATAATTTAAATTGGAATTGAAATTATAAAAAGATGAAGTGATGAACAAAATTAATATAGCACAATGTGAAAAAAATGGTAAATTCAATAATGTAGAGAATTTTTCAACTTTTAAATGCAAGGTCACTTATAAAAAATCAAAATTCTAACAAGCCAGAGCAATCCGTCGAGTATTTGCGCAAAAGGCAAAACTTGAAATTGGAACGGTGGTAGGTACAGCGTGTAATTTATTCGCTCGACCTAATTTTTTCACCGCATTTGAATTTCCATTTTACGCTTCTCTTGCATATAGAAAACCATGACAGCCTTCATTTTTATTAAATTAATCAATGGTGTATAATATATGTACTAAAAAATCTGAATTTTTCGCGGAAATCGACTTTCCCTTTATCGATAATTATAATTTATAGCCACAGGTAAAAATTTAATAAAAAATCATGCAATATATTATGTCTTTTTTTGTAGTATTTTTAAAATACTAGTTTGTTAAAATAATTACTGTACTTTGCTGATGAACGTTACTAACGTTGAAGTTTAAAAACTTCAAGGGTAGTAGAAGGATTTAAATAGTTTTGATGAACATACATTTCGCTAGTTTGGAAAAAATAAATACTGTAGTTTTATAAAAATAGAATATATTACTTACAGAATCGATTCTTTTTTTATATTCAAAAAAGGGGAGTAGAAGTTTCAATGTCGACGATTTTGGTGTAATGAGCGCCTTTGGGTAAAAGAGGCTTATTATTCACAGTCGACTGACTTTGGATCCGAAAGAAACTAAAGGCGATAGAATAGTCTTACAACGATTAAAGGATCAAATTTCAAAGCAAAAAAGCAAAATCTTCCAAATCAACGAAAGTATTCCTTCATTAAGTCTGCGATATCAATTATTGATTAGTTACTATTATAGGTCTTGCAATGCATATGCATATGTAAGAATAATAATTTTTAAAAAGTTTCGCTTAATGATATTAATTCAAATTTATCGAAGAATGAGCTTCTATTTTTATAGGTAGGATGTTTCTTTAAATAATTGTATAAGCTCTTCAAATAATGCAGGATTTTGTCAGAAATGATTCTCTATCGATTGATAAAGTAAAAGAATTAAAATAAAAGAAATTTAATATCTTGAATAATATCTTAGTTATGGCATTTTGACTTTCTTTGACAGAAAATAATGTCCACTAAAGTTCACTTTTTAAATTGAAACACATTTCGTCGAATTTGCATTCTTCGTTATTATCAGGATACATGTCTTTCATTATCGAAATTGGACAGGGCATATTTTCTGGGCAATTAGGAAGTTGCACGACTCGCTCCTGATGCATAAAAAGTATACTTGGTCCTTGTGATTCGCAACTACAAGCAACAATAATTATAATTTTTTTCCACTCTATGAAACTTTCAGTTATCTCTAATAAAAATTATACTTACTCGTATAAAACAAAGGCGATGTTGGACGCAAAAGCGTCAATAAAACTCGTTCGCCAAGCGCGAGTGGCTTTGTGAAAAATAAAAGAATCGTGTGTGAGAGGAGTTTCATCTTTGGCAACTCCTATTAAGGACAATAATTTCAAGATAGTACCAGAATGTGTGAAATACGCCACCACGGAAGATTTTTCACTCGATCTGAGAAATGATAAAATATATTTTCATTCTTAGAATGACTTAATTTTAAATCAATTTATTTGGAATGATTATTTTCAATTATAGGGAAGAAACTTACTCAAAAAAATCGAATACGTCTTTCAAAGCTGAACAAGCTTGTTCGTAATTCAAAGGATATCCGTAGCCATCCTTCCAATAAAGATCCAAATCTTTTTCGTATTCTAGTACCTATGGAATATAATTTTTTTAATTACTACAATTCTTAAATATTCTGAAATCAGTTAAAGTTTGTAATTGGAATCGTACCTCAAAATCTTGAAGCGAAAAAAAATCGCACCAGGGAGAATCTTCGCCAATAGCAGTTTCGAAACCGCATGCGAGGAACATCAAGTAAACTTTGTCTGAAAAATGGTAAAAACGAAAAATCTACATTAAAACCTATTTTCATGCATCTTGAATTTACTTACTTTAAAGTTTCAAATTCAGAGACTTTATTATGTTCACAGTATTTTTCAGAAATCTTACTATATTCAACTTCCACTCCTATTCGATTCGAAATCTCCTTCAACATATTTTCTGAAATTGGGCTTCTTATAAATTTTTCTCTTTCATGCCTTGCATCAGGATTGCCGTCAATTTCTTTCCTCCATCGCTTGCATCTTTTATAAAACTGGAGAATGAAATATTTGTATATGAATTTATGTACTAATATTAGCTAAAGAATTTAAAACTGTTAGTTTTTATAAAAGCTTTTAATTCTAAAATATAATAAAAATACATATAAAGTAGTTAAAATATAAGCCCAAAATTTCTGTTTACTTAATCTTCTACTTTTGTAAAAGGAAAATTATTTTAAATATTGAAAAAAAACAATATAACTCGTAGATGCGAAATACATACTCTTAAAATTGAATCTCTATATTCGGGTTTCCCATACCAAACTTCCAGACTTTTTTTCTTTCCAAATAATCCCAAAGCAAAATTTTTTGCACTATATTCAGCTCGTTGAGTGGCTGTGTATTTAAACTGAAAAAATGATATAGTCTCATGTTCTTAAAAGTCATGGGACAAATTCAATAATTAAATTTCTATTTCCAGGGATCAAGGCGGTTCAGTAGTTAAATTTTAGGTAAAAAGGGGATTTTTTCCGAAAAAAGGGTATGAAAAGTGAATTTCATTTATTATGTGTATAGGTAGGATTATATTGTCCCTCAATCGTAAAATTATTTTTGATTTTTTGGTGATTGAATTGGCTTTAGGGTCCAATGATTGAATACAATTTAAATTGCTTCAGACTTTTCGGCACACGATAGTGGCCCTTTTCAGTGAATTTTATTTATTATATGTTTTATATGAAATTTGTCCCTCGACAACATCAACTATGACGACAAATTTCGTATAAAACATATAAGAAATAAAATTCACTGAAGAGGGCCACATTCGTGTGCCGAAACGTCTGAAGCAATTTCAATTGTATTCAATCATTGGACCCTAAAGCCAATTCGATCACTAAAAATTTCAAAATAATTTCATTTATTATTAAAAATTTTTTACATCATATGGGTATCTCGTGAATATTGCACGAAAGTGCCCTCTAACAACAAGTAGCGCCTTTTCTTCAGCAAGTTTTCAAGTCATTTTTGTATTTAAAAATTTTTTCAGCTAGCTTTGAAAAATCTGTTGTACACTTCAGCAGTATCTACTGATAAAAATACATCAGGGAAAAATTCGAAAAGACTAAAGTTTGAAAAATAGATAAACAAGAGAAGTGAAAAATGTTCACGTTTGAGTTTATTTGAATGTATTTTTCTGATTATGTAAGCTAGAAAGAAATGATTGGAAAACACAGAAATGAATATTTGAAAAATCTACTTTTTCTATTTTTGTTTCCTTGGTCTTAACATTTTTTTCTAACGTATATTTATCAGCTAAAAGCTCTCAGATATTCAAAACATATTCAAATCTTAGCTAAGAAAAGATGAGTGCAAAAATTTTTCAATGATTACTCATGAAAGTAACAATATTATGAAGATAACAATTTTTTCAAACACGCAGTTTGCTAACATGTAAAACCAAGCTACATAACAATCAGCTCCAAAATAATCATACTTTATTAGAGGGCCCTAATGCGCTACTTTTTTGCATATTGTTTTCGATTTTCCTATCCAATCATTTTTGATTAAAAAGTCTATTATTATATTTTTGGTTGAGACTTCATCTTTCTGATTAAAGATTATATTATTTGGTTGGAAATGAACTTTTTGTTGAAAATTCATATTTTCAGGTTGAAAGTTTAACTGTTTTGTAGCAAATTCGGCCTTTTAGCTTGGAAATTCAAGAATTTGATTGATTTTTTCCTTTCTTGACTAAAAAATTTTTCTTGCTTGAAAATTCGTCTTTTTGGTTTAAAAATTCATCTCTTTTGGTAGAAATTCGATTCCGATCAAAAATGCAAGTGTTTGGTTGGAAATTAATCTGTTTTGGTACAGGATTCAACTGTTTTGTTGAAAATTCGTCTTTTTTGGTTGAAATATCAACAATAAATTACATTTTTTATTGAGAGTTCGTCTTTTTTTTATTGAAAATTCAATTACTTGGTTAAAAATTCAACTATTTGGTGAAAAAATCCATCTATTTGGTTTAAAACTCAACTGTTTTGTTGAAAATTGAAATATTTTCTGGTTGAAACATCAACTATTACATTTTTTAATTAAGAATTTGTCTTTTTTCGTTGAAAATTCAAATGCTAGATTGAAAATTGAACTGCTAGATTGAAAATTCAAAATTTAGTTTATATTTCTTCTTCTTCCTTGACTAAAAATCTTTCTTGGTTGAAAATTCAACTTTTTTGTTGAAAATTCACCTTTTATATTGAGAAATTCATCTCTATTGATTAAAAATGCAACTGTTCGGTTGAGAATTTGTCTTTTCTGTTAACGAATTCAATTATTTTGCTGGAAATTCTACAGTTTTGTTAAAAATTCAACTGTTTTGTAGAAAATTCCTTTTTGTGGCTTCAAAATAAAACTGTTAGGTTAGGTTCAAAGGTTGGAAGTTTTTCTCTTTCGATAGAAAATTAATCTTTTTGGCTGAAAATTTATTTTTTTACTTAAAAATTTAGCTACTTGGTTAAAAATTGATGTATTTTGTTGAAAATGCAATATTTTTACTTGAAATATTAGGAATATAAAGCGTTTCAAATTAAATTTAATATAGTACCCACATTAATTTTATTTCAAAGAATTTTTTCTCCTATTTTCGTGAAATATCTCCTTATTTTCTCTGTATTTTGAGCATTTTGCCCTTTGAAGCCTGTTATTGATACAGTTGAAAGAATGACTTTTTTTATCCTTCCTGTCCGAAATTTGAAACATTTTAGGCCCCATTTTAAACAAAATCAGCAAATAAGTCATTTAGAAAATATTTGAAATTGGTATCATCAGAAAGAATCTTTTTCAAAGCGTATTGTTTTACAATGTCTTGAATTTCTGTTTATAATTCTTGAAAAATGAATCGAAACTTTGTAAAAGAGGGGAGAATTGGGTAAAAAATCTCGATTTTGAAAGTGTTAGGGTATCAAAATTAAGGGGAAAAATAAGGGAAGAATGGAATTAGGTAAAGGTGAGGACGGACTGTGATCCCTGTATTTCTCAAAAACGTACTTTGTGCGTATTATTGGTGTAGTCTTTTTTTAAAATATGGGGAAATCTGGATTGAAATCTCTCAGCGAGGTCAATCATCTCATTTTCCCCTTCTTGTGCTAAATTCTTTGAATCATCATTTTCAAAATTAATCTTCCATTTAGCAAGTTTAGCAGCCTGTGATGCTTGCAAGGTAGTTTTGTTAGCATTAAAGTTAGTTAGTATCAATTTTTGAAGCGCTGGAAATTCTTCTCTGATGCGGATAATGTATTTTTTATTAGGAAATCGTGTACCATGTCTCATCAATAACCATATCTTTTTTTCTACACAGCCTGTAAGTTGTAAATATATTTGTGTTAAAATATTATGCAAATAAATTTTAAAATGATTCGATTAATTTACTTAACGCTTCCAAGTCCAACTCAGTTAAGAGAGTTTCCATTAATTAGGTAAGGCTTTTTTGGGGGGGGGCGAAAAATCTTATGAATCCTTATTTGGGGGGAAGAGGGTCCAAAACATTTCTAACGTAAGTTTCCTCTTTCTAATTATTTTTTTTAATAAGCTAGTTCTTCGAATTTTCCTGAAATTTTTGAAGTGTCTTGAAATTATTCGGAATATTTTTAAAAAAAATTCAATCTTTAAAATCCTTTCAAATTTTTTTAATTTCTACATATCCCTTCAAATCTGTGGAGTTCTGTGAAATTCTTTGAAGTAATTCGAATTCCTACATTGAATAAATAAATCACTCGTTTGTAGTTTCTCTATTTTTTGCACCAATTCTTTCAATATTTTAACATTTATTTCTATACTGAGTTTCTTATAATGATCTTCTATAATAATTTTTTTTAGAATCAATGAAAAATAATGAGAAATTCATTACAGGAAAATCATTACAGCCTTATACTGAGTTTTCTGTCATGTTTTTTCGTAAGGGAATCTTTTCCAATATCTTAAAATCCTTTAAAATACCTATTTTGAAATCCTTTAAAATCTTTTGAAAGCCATAAAAATTCCGCGCAATCCCTTGAAATCCTTTAGAATATTCGGAAATCCTCTGAAATCCGTGAAATCATCGAAACCCCTTAAGATCCGGTGCATTCCTTTGAAATCCAGAGAAATCTTTTAAAATCTTATAAATCCCTTTAAATCTTCAAAAACCTATCAAAACTTCCTGACATGCTTCAAAATTCGTGAAGAATTGAGATTCCCTCTGAAATTGTACTAGGTAATTTCTTCAAACCCTTGAAATCTTCAAAAATTGTTTTAAGCATCTTGAAGTCCTTTAGAAACGTTTGAAATAACTTAAAACATTCGTAATCCTTTGAAATCTCATGAAATTCCTAAAAAGCTTTGGAAACCTTCCTAAATTCCGTAAAATTTTGTAATTCTTTGAAATACTTTGTAGTTCTTTTAAATACCTTAAAGTGCCTTGAAATCTGTTGAAATTCTTTTAAATCTCTGGAAATCTTTTGAAATCTCGTTCACAGTTAAAATAATTAATATATTGTTAATTATACAGTAGAAAATATAAAACCTCAAGTAAGAAGGGGGAGGGGGAGACTGAAAAAATCTTACGAATCCTTACAATAGTGGGGAGGAGGTAGAAATTTAAAAAATCATCCTTGCGTAATTAATGGAAGTTCTCTAAACTATTTTTTAAATCTTTCAATGCTTCTTGTACAAATTTGTCGATATCTAAATCTTTAAGGACTTGCTGAAGTTTTAAAAGAAAACAAGATAAGTATAATTTTAAATGAATTAAAAAATAATTATACAGTTCATTGAAAAAGAGCAGAACATTGAGAACTTTATTTTTAGGGCAAAAATAAAATTTTACTCCAAAGCCCTCAAAATCCCACCAGACATAAATTTGTTCGTATATAGAAAGATTGTATTATTCATAATAAAGCACAATTCATTACATACCAGGGTATTCAATAGGTGAATCTTCATAATTAGCTATATTTCTGTAAGGAACCATCGAGCATAATTTGCATTCATAATGATTTTTGTCGATGAAACAGTTTCTTAATCCAGATATCCAATTGAATTGAATTAAAATGAACAATAAAAGTGGATACAATTTCCAAATCATTATTAACGTTCCTGTTAACTGGCTTTATGGACTTAATAATACTTTTTTAAAAACCTTTTGAATGAAAAACATTTTTGGAGCCAGAATGTATACACCTGTCAAAAAATAATTTGAATCAGTCTCTTAAAAATAGGTTTTAAATGAAAAGAAATTAAATACTGTTTAATGTTATGGTACCACCTTACTGAAAGCTATTCGTACCACTATACGGATGAATATCCGCGTTCATAAATATTAGGCAATATTAATAATTTATTAGTAAAATAAAATTGAAAAGGCTACATACATTAGATATAATTAAAAGACATATAGGTATTCGGAATAGTTACCTTTTTCATTAAATATTGTGGACAATATTTTGATGTATTTTCTAATTTCTTAGTTTACGATGGTTAATGAATAAAACATGTTATTATAACAAATAATTTAAGGAAGGTGTCTCGCTGGCGAATGACATTTTGTAAGTTAAGGAGGTTACATTTCCAATACGATGTCCAAAACGTGTGTCGTGTATGGTGTATGCTGAGTTTCAGGAAGGCGAGGGAGACGAGGGAGAACGAGGGAAAGTGATCAGCAGAAAGCAGATGCATTTTGTGGGATTTTAGTGTTAAAAAGGCTTTAAAAATGGCTTGCAGATTATCTAATTTATTTCGACATCTTTATATAAATGGCAGAAGTAAGTATTTTTTTAATTTCTGAAGAAAATCTTAGTTGAATTTCGACAAAATGAATTTTCATGATATAACCTCAATTGTGGTCCGAATTTAGACAAATTTTTCATTTTTATCAACAGCAAAAGTCAAGAGTAAACTTAAAATAAAGTAGGATATGTTTCAATCAATATTGGGTACTATTTTTCATTATATAGGAGTAATTTTAAGTAACTTATTTTGGCTGTAATACCTATTGATGGAGTTAGTCCGTTTTGAGGTTATGTAACTATGTAAAGTTCAAAGAGTTCAAGAAAGGCGAATTGGGATATTAATAAACAGCTATTAACGTTATAAATAACGAAATAAGTAAATGTTATATTAATATATTTTACAGAAAAAACTTGCCATCTATTTACAAATTTATCTGTACAGTTTCAGAAATATTAGTAATCGGAGCACAATAAGGAAGCAAATAAGTAATCAAAGGCTTCATGATTTGTGTCACTTGTAGTGATTTTTTAAAAGTTTTGGTTTCATTTGAATTAGTTGAGCTTATTTCCCATGCACACCTTCGTTTTTTTTACATATTTACGTCGTGTTAAAATATAATAGTACAAAGCTATAACGGTTTTATTTTATAACCTATGAAATTCAAAATGAAAGAATTGTATGACCTTTAATTTAATTGAATATTTTAAAAAATTCTAAACCATATAAATGAAATTTGGAAGTTCTCGAAATTCAACGTATCAAAATTTGACAGGATTTGAGCTTAAAGTGAAGATATTAATGAAACACTAAGGAGGCGTCCATAAATTAAGTAACAAACAATAGAATAAATCTGAAAGAGATAAAAACACGATGAACGAAAATCTGAGAAAGGTGGCAATATGTTATTTATTTTTTTTTTTTCCTTACGTAATTTATGCATGCCACCTAAAAAACCGAATGCATGTATCACAGTCAGTCCCATGTTCCCCATTTTTCCCCTATTTTTCTCAAAATCCCTTACAGTCCCTGTATTTGATAATTTAGCCAATTTTTCTGCCTTTCCCAGCCTTTTTTTTGATATTGCGATTAATTTTTCAAATAGAAATATATAAATATTCAAAAATGCGCCCCACAATCTATCCTTGTGCAGCTATATGAGCAATCCGCATCTTAAAAAATAGAAAATTTAAAGGAAATTCAATTTAAAACTACTCAAATTTAAATACTCTTACCAATAATTCTTTAAATTCCCAATTTGAGGAAGGTTATTAAAGCTTCTAAATTTAAATGGATTTTTTTGAAATTAAAAAACTTTCAAGAAAAAAAATACCAAATTTAAAAGCTTTTGCGATTCAACTATGTACCTGAAAATTTGAAAGATTTTTAACTGAAAAGTTAAAAGAAAAATTGAAAACCTATATTTAGAATCCAACTACAGTTTAAAAAAAAGAACTTACAAATTTAACTAAGAAAAAAATGTACAAACATTTGAACTTCAAATTTTGAATTTGAAAGAATACGCATCATAAAAAAGTAGAAAATTTAGAGGAAATTCAAATTGAAACTATTCAAATTTAAAAACCTTTACCAAATAATTCTTTAAACTTGCAATTTGAGAAAGATTTAAAAGCTTCTAAATTTGGAAGCCTCTAAATGTAAAAACTTTAAAATTTGAATGAATTTTAATAATATTTAAGGATACCTTAAATAATCTTTCTTTGTTTGAGTTAGCCTTAAAAATATCTCAATTTCAAAAATTTTTAATTCAACTTTTGCAATAAATATAAATGTATAATATCCACATAATGATAATGTTCTTCATTTTTTTAGAGGTGACTTTCTCGAGGATCCAAAGGCTAAGAAACTACAAAATTTGAAAGACTTTGATTCATCTACCTTCAAATTTCCAAAGTTTCTAACTAAAAAATTTAAAAATCAAAAAACGAAATTTAGAACCCAGTAAAATAATTCGAAAGCTTTCAGGTCTCAAAGAGGATCTTCAATTTTGATTTTTTCGGAGCAGAATAATTTTTTGGATTGAACATTTTTTATTCTCATTCAGCATCGCCAATCTCGGGAGCAAGTTTTTATTTTCGCAAAAAATTTGAAATTCTATTTTTATTCGCTATCCAAAGCCGATTTTTGAATCCGTGAAATTTTAACCTCAAAATTCTCGGTCGATTTCCTCCGAATTGGCTAACCTTTTACGTCAAACTTTGGTTACCCGTATTCAAAAACTTAACATCTCGGGAGCATGTTTTTATTCTATTTTTTAACTTTCCTTTAATACTTTTTAAATTTTCGAAAACTTTGACATAAAGAATCCAGCGATAAATTTGTTCTTCCAATCAAAAAATAGAAAAGAGAAAATCCCCTTTTTTGAAGAAAAATTCTCCCATTTTTCCTGCGATTGAACTGCTGAAACACTGTGACTCCTGCGAATGTATCAATGTAGGAAGTTTTAAATTTACCAAAAATACGTTTAAAATATACTTTTCTATAGAGATTAATTTCTTTCTAAATTTAAAATGTAAAACCTGTTCCAAATTTGTTTGCAAACCTTCCAGTCTGTTTTAATGATAAATTATAATTATAATTACAATAATACTTTTTAAAATACTACAAAACATTCTTGCCAATACATACATATATAAGTTTCTGAATTAAATTTATAGAATCGAATTTCAATATCTAATATTTACGGGGTTTAAAATTCGAAGGGTAATTGATTTTGTATAAGTGCCAAAAGAATAATGAAAAAAATGTATATTTTCACATTTTGTTATCCAAAGTCTAATTATTTCCTATTTCTGTTCTTATTTTCAGGTTTGTCAACTGCAAGTCATGCACGCACCTCACCTAATGCAGTTCCAAGTTTTTTGAAATTATCAAACTCCACCTCACCTTCGATCTACGAGCCAAATTTCGCATTTTCTCCAAAGTCAATCGATTTCGGATTCACCATACCACCACCAGAGATATCAAGAATAAGCATTACTGACGCTCCAATCTCAATAAATCGCCACATAGAGGAACCATACAAAATTATTCACAACAAAGAAGACATAATGCCAGACAAATTCATCGATCTCCCAACTCTAGAGAATATTATAGAAAAACATGCAGTGCGAATGATCATCATCCGAAGGCACAAGATGAAAGTTCACAAGCTAAGGAAGCTACGCAAGAGGATGAAATACGTGAACATGAAAGTTAGAAAAAGGCGAAAGCTTAAAAGGGAGAGCGCCTTTAAAAAACACATTTACAGTCTTGTACACAACGCTGAAAAGTTCAATCCCGAAAAGTATGTGAAAGATAGGATTACGCTACTGACGAGGGAAATTTTACCTACGAGATGGAGAGGAGAAATTCTTCCACCAGCGATGATAAGAGAATTCGTTTACGAACAACGAAGGAAAGTTGCAGCAAAAAAGAATAAAAAACGTTTAACATTATGAATGCATTGTTGTAAGTTACCTAAGAAAATAAAAGTATAATGTCATCAGATTAAATATGCATTTCTTATAATTTATGAGAGAAAGTATTAGAATTCTCAGAGTGGCTGCTGGATTGGAAACTGTCAAAAGACGGGGAATTTATTTATTGACCGGCGATTCCAAAAGATGTTGTTAAAAAACGTTTATAATAGTTTTTAATTTGTAATTGTAATTTTTAATTTGTAAGTGAAAGTGTCGAATTTTGATTTATAAATAAAAACTGAACAGTTTTTAATTTGAAACAACTTAAAATTAAAATAATTTAACTTCTAATTTAAAAAGTACTAAGTTTAAACAAAAAAAAACGTTCAATTTTTAATGTCTCTAGCTTAAAATTGCTTCAGATGATATAATTTTGAACATTAACAAATTCATTGATTCATTTTTCACTTTGGAGCATTGAAAATGATATCGTGGATTTATATTTTGTAGTCAGAAATCTTTGAACTGATCAATTTATAAAAGTTTAGTAATTTTGCTGTTTAACGGCATTTAATTAAAAAATTTCAATTAAAATATTTTTAAATCTTTTGATATCTTTGAAATCTTCGTGAAATCTTTCTGAGATCTTTAAAGTTTTTGCGAAAAAAATCGAAATCTTTGAAATCTTCTAAAAGATTTTGAAATCTGTATGAAATTTTTGAAATCTTTATGAAATCATTGAAATCTTTGTGAAATATTCAAAAACTTAGTTAGCTCTTTTGAAATCTTTGAAATTTTTCTGAAATCTCCAAATCTATGCGAAGTCGTTCAAATTTTCATACTTTGAAAATTTTTGAAATCTTTGAAATATCTGTGAAATTCTTGAAATATTTGTGAAATCTTTTGAAATTTTTAGAAATCCTCTGAAGTCTTTCAAATCTATTCGAAACTTTGGAAATCTTCATCTAATCATCAATCAATCATCAATCTGTGGAATATTTTAAAATCTTGTTAACCCTTTCGAAATCTTTCTGAAATATTTAAAATCTTTGAAATCTTTTGAAATTTTTCTGAAATCTTTAAAATCGATGTGAAATCTATGAAATCTGCTGAAATAATTCGAAATTTTTTAAATTTTCTGGAATATTTGAAACCTTTGAAATCTCTGAAGTCTGCGAAATTTTCGAAATATTTAAAACCTTTGCCAAATCTTTAAAATCTTTTGAAATATTTTGGAATCATTGTGAAACCTTCGAAATTGTAAATTGTTCCATTAAAAAGTGCTGAAAGCTTCCAATGTATGCGTCTAAATGATTGAGCAATTGAATAAAAAAATTTCAAATATTAAGTTTGCTTAGTTTCAATTTTGAAACTTTCAAATTCAAAAGAGTTCCACTTTGAGTGCTTTAATTTGTATTCAGTTTTGATTACGTCAAATAATAATGTTTTCAGCTTTAAGAGTTCGAATTTTTAAATTTCAATGACCGTGAAAAATTTGTTCGAACCGGGAAATGACCGGCTTTTTCTTTTCTTGATCAAAAAGACTACCCTAGTTTTCCAAATACTGTTTAATTTCGACGGGTTTGAATTTTTTTTCTTCCTAACTTTAGCGAAAAAATTTGAAAAAAAATGAAAATAAAAGTAAAAAATATGGTGTTAATTTTTTTTGAGTTGAAAGGGTTATAGTATAAGAAAAAAAAATCAATATGGATTTATTTAACGTAGACGATCTCGTCGGCGTCAAGTATTTACAATGTACATATGGTAATATTTCACATATATAGTAAAAACTTTATTTAAATCAACGCAAACGCACTTTAAACGCCGTCTGAATTAATCGGCAAGTACGAAGACGCGAACCCCAACCACACGACCTATAAATTTATCTACCTAACACCTAACACCAAACCATCTTTTTTTAACAACTTTATTAATCATATTTGCAGTTGTAATACAGGTCAGTAGTGGAAAAAGCGCAGGACCAAAACCACTCATCTTTGACAAATAAATACAACTACACTGAAATTCCAATATAAGTTCGACTTTGGTTCTTGCCTAAAATGGCCTTGAAAATATATCCGTCAGACTCGAATGTCAACAATCAGGGTCGCATGAACCATTTCTATGTGATTTTCGTTCGCAGTAAAAAATATTTATTAAATTTCTT
>JAUMHM010000085.1:2359696-2377839 GCA_032362435.1 Melikaiella ostensackeni
CGGCAGAGGAGGTTTTTGGTTTTAGTTGGTATGCCTAGACCCGTCCTAGGAGACTCCAACACTACGTCTTTAAAAGAGGAGAGTAAATCTGCAGGATTAAATTTCAAAGTCTCATCAACACTGTTATTATATTTTTGTCTATTTTTGATTCTTCAAAGTACTTTTTTATGCCTAATGTTTTGTTCAAAAAAATAATTATTAGTTGAGATGTAAATGTGACAGGGTGGTGAGGGAAAGGGACCAGAGAAGATAGTACGTAGTGTCGGTATTATTGGAGAAGTATATGATACATATGAAAAAACTCATTGCTGTTCAACCACTTTGAAATATATCACTGAATGAGAATTTCGGAAATATTGAAGAAGACTTCTAAAAATTTCCACAAAAGACTAGAAAAGGGAAGGGGGTCAGTAGTACGTGTCAATGAAAAGGAAAATGTTACTATTTACTCTTTAATTGTGATATAAGTGATATAAGATTAGGGAAAAGTAATATGAGGCAAAGGCAAACTTCCGTAAGATAGGGAATAAATTGTATAAAATTGAGACAAAGTGATATAATTTGCACATGTGGTAATATGAAACACATAATTTAAAAATTTTTGTTCAGGATGCGAGATATATTTTTAGTACCAGGGGGGCCTTGCCCCCATGTGCGCTTCGCGCGTCAACTCACCTCTAATGTTTCTCATATTTTTAATATTAAACATTATAAATATATATAGAAAATGTTAATACAAAATCTACAGTTTGAATCTCGTTACTTAGATCCTATAATCACTTTTTTAGCCTCACAAAACTCAGTAACGGTGGCATATTGAAGCGCATTGGGTCAGAGCTTGAAGACAGCATCATCGAAGCTTCTTTAACAAATGCACCTAAGGAACAAAAGTTTTACCCTGTCAGCCTTTTGGATATAGCATCACTTTTAGCGATTGTTTGTGGAAGCGTAATTTTGTCTATCCTAATACTATTTTTTGAAATAGTTCATTTCACAGTTTGTAAGAAAAAATCTGTTAAAACTTTAACCCTTCCTCGACCTGGAGCCGGACGATAAAAAAAAATACCTTGAGATATAAAATGTTACAACAACTATAGGAGAAGAAAGAATATTTATATTTCTTGGGTATCCATTTCATGTGTTGCCCTTTAAAAGAACAATTAGCATAGAATCCACGTCACGTCATATCTTATCGTTAGTAATATATATCCACCAAGCATATTTTAATTTTTGTGAAATGATGTGAAAAACTAGTCGCATTGAGAAATGAATAGTTACGAATAATCGATGCTAACTTTTGACCAATATAAGTTTTGAATCATGAAAACAATGAATAAAAAGCAAAATCTTAACAAGAGCTATAATTTTTTACAATAACTGATTTTTTATTCGTCCACAGACGCGAATGCTACTATGGACGTGACACGTTATCTTTTGAAATAGAACCTTCTCTCGTTTAAAAGTATACTGTAAAAATACGATCTATCACGAACAACTGCGGGATGAGATAAAGTATCAAATAATAAATGAAGAACGAAAAAAAGTGTAATCCTTACCCCGAATTCAGAGTAACCTTAACCTGCAATAAAAATGACCTCCACGTGTCAAGATTGACCTAGCACATTGGGTATGGTTAACATGTCAACTTTAGTGTATCCTCTTTTGTTTCGATGCCAAAAAAATCAACTCTACACACTTGAAAATTTCTCGCAACAAAAATGCACTTCTGTTTTTTTTCTGTCATTAATCTTCTTCATCCCTTACTTATATCAGATCTAGATTTATGTAACCATCAGTTGGATAACAAAATTGTGGAATGTAAAGATAGACATCCAAAAACTGCTTTTCATGTACATCATTGACCTCGGATATTTCTTCATTTATTATTTCTCAGCATGTATTGCCATTTATTGTTCATATAGGTTTGTTGTTTAGAACAAGGAAGCCTTAAGCACTGAAAGTGTCATTTGGTATGGCTGTAGGTAAAACCAGGAAGACAAAATTTGATGAAAAATCCTGAATGGCTATATTAGTAGGGTATGAACCAAATGGTTATAAAGTGTGGGACGTAGAAACTGTAAAGTTCAGTCTAGAGACGTTATTATTAGTGAGACAAATTTCTTGGATTCCAAACCTTTGGTAAGATCTGAAGGGGTTATTTTAGAAAACTCCCACAATGAAACTGATGCATTTGACATTCTGTAAAAGTCATTCGAAAAGTCTTATAAATCTGACTATAATAAATCAGATACATTAGAATTGAGAGCTGAAATTAGTCCTAATCAAAAATTTAAAGTAGGTACTGAGGTTGAGAAGTCTGTAATTGAAACAGTTACACATTTGTACACTAAGTCAACATCTCAAGATAACAATTTGAAATCGGAAAATTCCCTGAGCCAAGAAAAAGCTAAGGGATTGAATATCGTTTTCATATATCTTATGATAAAGATTGTATACCAGACGATTATATTATGTTTGCTCAATCACTTGTATGTTTATTACCCACTTCATTTATTATTTACTATCAAAAACGAATGAATTTGGAAAGCCATTAAAATATGAAGCTCATATCATTGCTTGTGGTTTCAGTCAAGAGTTTCTTATTGACTATTAGCTGCCCCTCGCGGGCCTTGTGGGGCTGCTTCGCGGCGCCACAAATTTTGTTCGGTAGGGCGATCAAAATCAGAAAGTGGTAGGTATAAAACAGTTTGAATGTATTTCTTATGGAAAAAATTATTGAGTTTTGCCCATTATTCTTGCTATATAGTGATTGAAACAAGCAGCAAAGTGTTGGTTCAAAGTACTTGAAGAAACTCTGATTGATAAAGGTTTTCGAAATTTATCTGTTGATCGATGTATTTATATTATGAACAAAGGAAATATATCTAGAAATATTTATCTGGTTCTCTGTGTAGATGATTTAGTAATTGCCACTGCTAGTGACTTAACAATGCGAAGTTTTAAAAATTATTGGATGAATAATTTTCGCAAGACGGACTTGAATAAAATGAAACTTTTTATTGGAGTCAAAATAGTTAGAATTGAAGACGGAGTAACCTTGAGTCAGAGTCAGTTCTAAACAATCCTAATTTCTGTACAGAATGAAGAAACGTCGATCTCATTACATGTCAGTGCAACTTTCTTTTAAAAACTCAAATCTCCACTTGTCCCCGTCACATTTTTGGCGATTCTGCCAGGGTAGTGGCAAACGATCAGAGTTAAGACGATCAAACTGCACTATCTTGACACTAGACACTTGGAACGAGTCAGGAGAGTAAGAAATTTGACAGAAATCAGGAAAGAACTCCATGCAGTTATTTAGGAATTTATCCACGTAAGCCTGAAGAAGGAACTCAGGTAAGCGACATACTGCTGTGAACCCTCGGGAGCAATTCCCAGAAGAAGAAGCTAGTAGCAGCAAGCTGCCGATACGTCGTGCCGCCACGCTTGGTTCACCATCTCTTTGCACGAAGAGAACGACCACGCAGCCGCGAAAGAAAAAGTGAGAATTTAATTTCAAAAAATAAGACAGTGAATTTATAAAAGTGCAATCTTTCAAGTGAAAAGTTTTAGGAAAATCGAATATAACACAAAAATTGTAAAGCGAACGCGGAACGGATATCCTTCTCTTAAAAATAGATAAGATAGCATACCTGGCTTTCCAAGCATACAGGAAAAACACATCCGTAGATTACAACAACCAAACTAGCGACTCTGACTCGTTGGACGTGATAGATGAAATCAATACGCCCTTTAGAACCGAGACAATAGCATTCCCCGCATACTCTCATACTCCCTCGCTAGCATAACAGATGCTGCAGTCTCTCCAAGCCTAGATAACAAATTTATAAACTAGTACGAGTATTCTGACAAGGGAAAACAAAAACAGCATTTAAGAAATTAGAATCTTAGTTGGGCGAATCGGATTTAGAACCCAGATTCAGACAAATAGGGAAGATTTGGAAATTACATCAGATGACGATGAAGAAGGAAACATCATTAATCAAAACCGAGAGCCTACCCATCATAGCAGGGGGATATCTAACCACCCTGTTGGGCCTACGCTCTCCGCAAATTCTCAAAACCAAGAGCCTAGCTATTATAACAGGTGAGCACCTAATCGATTTCTTGGGGTTATGCCCCCCGCGAACTCTTGAAACCGAAAGCCTATTCATTGGAACAGGGAAGCCTCGAATCACCTTGTTCGTCCCACGCTTCCCGAGAATCTTTAAAACGAAGGTGCCATCATAGTTGAAGAAATCATACGCACCATTAAACCACTTAATGGACAGGACGACATAGGGACAGAAGATTTCATCAAAATGGTGAAAATGGCGAAAAAGCGGTGTAAGGAACCCGACCTTTTACTAGACTTTGTGATAGCCGAAAAAATTCAAGCAGAGGCGGAAAGAGCACTGAGATTTATGGCCATCAACATCGAAGAAGAAGAATGTATGGAAAGATATTTGCTAAACCTCAAACTCGAAATAGGACTACAAGCAAAAGTTTAGAAATCTAGTAATTTACCAGGAGCGCAAAATTACGTAACATAAATGGAGATGTTGTTACGTAATGCGCGACGCGCGAGAATGCAGACAGAATTCAGAGCGCCAATGCTATATGCGGAAAGCTTTAGTCAATCATGCGACGAGGAGCGAACGGATGCACTTACAGATTACTCGACGGCTCTGAGTCTTTTATAAGCCTTATTGAGGAAAACACAGTACCGAGCAGTACCACCCTTTTTCAAATGAAAGAGAATTTTGTTATGGATTACGACAAACATACATCAACGGAAGCAGTATATGCGAACTATTTTGATGGGAAACATCTTTTCCACGTAGTTGAAATTAACTTGCCATTAACTGAGGATGGTATGATAAGGATACCTTTTCTCCTGAAATTCCGAAGGTATACCATCACACTGAAATTTCTAATACTCGAAAAAGGTCAAACTACCGTTACGCACTGATGGAACCTATGTTCCTGGGTAAAGCGCAAAGGTCAACAACATCCAGTTAGAATCTGACCTAGACGCAGACGTTCGGATCGAAGTCAAAGATACCATTCTATAATTATTCTGATAAGCCGATAAAAGTGATCTCATTTGACAGATCATTTCTTAAAACACCGACGCATATACTTTAAACGGAGATCCAATACCTTGTACTAATCTGACGGAACATGAGATCATTCCAAAATCCGGTAAAATTGTTAACATTAAAGCCGATCGACCGCCCGAAAGCCGGGAAAATTGTATGGGAGAAGAGGTTGCTTCTTCACTCCAGTAAGGTTAAATAAGGCCTTCAAGCTCACCTTCTAATTTATCAATATGGGTCGTACCCAAGAAGGGTGAAAAATTACAAATGTTTACGGATTACAGAGGAGTAAGCCTCGATATCGACCAAGATACTTACCCCTTACCTGTAATAGCTGAAATTTTAGATCACCTGTGTGAATCAAAATTCTTCTCTGTATTCGATCTTTCATTAAGATTTTATCAAATTCCTATGAGAGAGGAATCTGAAAAATATACAGCTTATTCCACAAAAGATGGACATTTTGAATTTAAGAGAATGCCGTTCGGGCTAAAAAGGCCCCCGGACACTTTCCAGCGCATGATGGATCAGGTGTTACGAGGACTCGTCGGAATGCATTATTGTGTATACTTGGACAATATAGTGTTCTTCAGACAAACCATCAAAGAACACAACCAGATTTTGATATTACTACTCGACCGACTCAGAAAGACCGGATTAAAATTGCGACAAGTAAAATGTGAGTATCTAAAACTTGTATTGGAATACCTGGAGCACCTAATCACCGCAGAAAGTGCAAAACCTAGTCCGAACAAAGTCAGTACAGTAAAAGAATTTAAAATAACTAGCAATGGGAAATAAGTTCAATCGTTCCTAGGGTTAGCTGGCTCAAACTAACGGTAGCTTATGGGAGGCTTATCCTTTCCTAAAATATCTGCTGAGAACTTGCATGCAGGAAACGCGAACTGAGTAGGACTTAGCATTAAAAATAGTTACTCTCGCTGACAAAACCACTAAGTGAGGCTGAATCGGAATGAGTGCGTTCCGAGCCACCTTCAGCAGAAGAGATACCACGATTCCAAGATAGTCTTACCGCAACCTATTTATGAACCGGAAGACCTGGTGAAGTTTATCCATCATAATGCGACCAATGAACTCTCTACAAGCTGGAAAGGACCTGTAACGATAATAGAGAGACTAGCTGACAATAATTACATAATATTGTTAAACACCGAAAGAACAGGAATCCACCATAACTAGATCATGCCTTATTTTTTATAGAATGAAGATCTTGGCATTATTGACAATTCTGTCGCAAATTTGGAAAACGAATAGAAACTACACCCTAACACCAATTGCCGGAAAAATATTCATCGGGAAAATAAGAAAAGTCGACCTTTACGATGAAACCTGGAAGCTAATGATAAAAATCAATGATACCAGCATAAAACAAATGCTAGATGTAGTTCGCGATATGATGAGACTCCATCGAATTCTAATCATTCGCCTCAAATTTCTCTAAACTCACTAATTCTATTCACTCCCATGTATCTGTATTCAATGGATTTTTTTTCCTAAAAATAATTTGTTCTATTCACTTGAATCATTCTAAATTCACCCTGAATTCTTTTTAATCAATCTTGAATTTGTATAAATTTCATCGAATTCTCTGGAATATCCTTGAATTCTTCTAAATTCGCTCTAATTTCACAGAAATCAATGGAATATTATGAATTTTTTAAAATTCATTTGGAATCCAGCCAGGATTCTGATAGATTTATTCAAAATTCACTCAAATCTTATAAACAGGGCTGCTTTAGGTCAATAGTTACTGGAAGTGTTTAAGGTAATTGGTTTTTCATTTTTATTCATTTATTTTTTTCAATTCAGTTAAATTTTGTTGTCCTTGGCTTGAATTCTATTGAATTCGCCCTGAATTTTGTTCATTCCTATTTTCTTAAATATTCTCAATTCACTCAAATTTCACTGAAATCGACGGAATTTTTCGGATTTCTCCAATCCATTTGAAAAAAAATTAGATAATGATTGTTTCTTTATGTTTGGAAAATCGCTAACTCGATTATCAAACTTCAGTTAGCGAACAAATTTTAATTTCCGATCACAGATTCATTACGTAAACAGGTGAAAGTTGTTAAGTATTTAAACATTTTTTCAAATTCATGAATACTTTTCAATATTTCTTCTATAGTATATGATAATTTCACAAAACTAAAAAATTTTATTGTCTCAATTGACAATGTAGTAGTAATCATGTATAAAATTATCTTCTGGTCTCATATATGGGGCATTATTTCTGAACTGCCCCAACGTTAAAAGTCATGTCTTCCGATCGCCTTAAAATTTTTAGAGTTTGTTTGACTATACGATGGTAGTTTACGTACCAATTTATAGACTTTTACTGCCATCCCTCCCCGAACTACAGGTGGTGAAATTTTTATCCCCCGGGAAAACGGGTATTTTCAAATGGTCATAATTTCCTTTCTACAAATGCGAATTGAATTTTCTATGAGTTATTTCTGAAATGTTTTTCATGTCCTTTCATTTTATGAAATCCATTGTTTTTGATTTTTTGAATTTTCATGAATAAATTACCATGTAAAATGTTTATTTAACATTTTCTACTCTTCGGGTACTCTTGATTTTTTGAGCGTGTAATTCAAATTGCGCTGAGAAAATAGAGTTTAGATTAACAGGCGAAAGGTACGACGGGGCCAGAAACAGATTCTCACTACTCAAACAGATGATGGTTAACAAACGACGCAAAAGAAGATTAATTAATGCCATTAGAGACATCGCGAAAACTCTATATTGGACATTAAGTAATAACGACTTCGAACATATTAACGAAAAGTTCAATCAGCTATACATGGATGATAAAAATATGGCTTTAGCCTTACAGAACAATATCACAATATTAAAAGTGTTATCAGGCTCCTCTTCTATCGACTACGGTGAGTTGAAAACATCATTGAAACTTGAACTTAGTAACGTTGAACAAATAAGAAAAAGCCTCAACAATAAAACGAGAAATTTATTTGTGATAACAAAAATTGTAACTTGTAAAACTCTAATAGAAGAACTGACAGAGGACAATAACACATTGTTAACAGCAATAAATAATGGGAAACATGGAATTGTGCACCCTAGATATTATCACCGCAAATGCTAACGGACACCATTCGATGGGTCGAGACTATACATAGAACTAAATATCACCTCGAAACCGACCCCGAGAGTTATCAGCACATTATCGACATCAGCGAGGTCAACGTAGCGATTGACAAAAAATCCCTTATACATGTCATCAAAATGCCCATATTAGAAAAAGAACTTGAGTATATCATCAAGCAAATAATCCATATTTCACAAAAAGTACAAAATACCCACCTTGCCCTCATCCTAGAACATGAATTTATATTCCAAACCAAAACTGGATACGTATCCACTGACAAAGACACACTAGTTAAATTTAAAGACTTAGCCAACTACAAAATTTGTCATCGAAATCAACCAGATTACAGCTTAATTGACACAGACAACTGCGACACCAGTATAATGAAAAAATCACAAGGGGAAGCCAAGTGTATCTTTTCCATTTTTAACTGCATAGCGAGAGATATATTTTAATAACAAAGGGTACATAATACTCCTTACACGTAGACTCAGCTTAGATCTTGTATGCAAAGACTCATTAAACTCAGTAAAGTTAATCGAAGACACGCTAGTCCAGGGATCAGGTTGTATAATTCTGACAGATAGTGTACAGTTGTATTTAGAAAAAGACACGTGTACTCAAACAAATGAGACTGACCTTAGACGATACTGAGAATTTGTTAAGTAAAGTAGGGAGTCACCATCGGTTTTTAACATGATCAGAGAATGTGTTCGAATGGTTAAAATACATAGGATATGCTAGTATAATACTAATTAAGCTACATACATTTTATAAAAGCGGATTCTGGGGACTGATATCAAAGTGTATCCCTGAAAATATTTGCATATTCTGCGTAAAGACCAATGTGTATAATGCTCTTTCCCCAAATGTTATTTACTATAACATTCCTCCAGTAGCTATACATTATAGCGCTTTGGCCCAGCGCGTCAGTTATAAACAATCTTAATTTCTGTACGGAATAAAGAAACGTCGCTCTGAATACGTGTCAGTGCGACTCCTTTTTAAAAACTTAAATTTCTACTTGATCCCGTCACATGTGGCAATGTTTAGAAAGTGTATTAAGAGATCTCAAAGACTCTACTGATATTGAATTAACATATATCAAGGGTCATTGCGAGCAACTGTTATGCAGTTATGTTGAATCTGATTGAGGTGGTAGTGATGAAAATAACAAAAAAGTACAACAGGCTATCTGTTTAAATTATTTGAAAAATGCATAATATTTTGGAACACAAAGAAACAGTTACCGTTGCAGCTTCATCTACTGAGGCGGAATATATGGCTTTTTTAATGCAGTAAAAGAAGCAATATGGCTCAGATCGCTAGCAAATAGTATTAGTACAAACGTTTCAAAATCAATAATTATTCAAGAAGATAATAGCGGCTGTATAAGCATTGCGAATAATCCAACAAGCCATAAGAGATTAAAACACATTGATATGAAATATTATTTTTTCAAGGGGACAAATAGAGAGGAAATTAATAAAATCAATGTATATTCCTTCAGGTGAACAGTTAGCTGATGCACTAATGAAGCCGCTACCGAGGCTTGTAGAGCCGAGAATTCCAATGGGCTTAGAATAAGCAATTGATAACAATGTATTTATTGTTTGTAATGTTTTTGCTGAAACAATATAGACTATTAGAATGGTCTGATTCCGTTTTTCTGGGTTTTTTCAATCCTTGCAACGTATGTTGGGCCGTATGTAACTTATAATATGATTCCCTTTTTGTGAAAGAAGAAATAATATATCTTCGGCACCCTAATCTCGAAGTTAATTCATCACAAAAAACTATGCCGGGCATCAGACCTTTTTCGGCTCAAAAGCAACATACTAACGACAAATTGAGCGGAATCTCAAAAGAAAACAAAAATTATTAGAATTCTTGATCTCAAGTTCTAAACTTATCTCAACAAAACGACAATAGTGAGGTTGCGATGTTCCGGCACGAATTTATATCTTTACGTCTAGCTAGCTCAATGACTTGTGAAAGCGGTAGAGGGGATGGTTCGCGAAGGAAAAAGGTTTGTTAACATTACGAATAATAACTAGATCAGTTAGAATAGCAATTAACAGAATCTGGTTCATTCAGTTCCAATAAGGACTAATTTTCTTCATAATATTTTTCAAAACAAATTTTAATACTTGAATAACATTCCAGAATTACTCAGGAACAAAACATAAAAGTCTTCCTTATGTTTTATACATTTTCAAAAATAATGTGAAATTACAACTCATGAGATTTCCTACATTTACTAAAATAAATTCTTTCTTCGATACTCTACGTGCTCGAGAATTTGAGGTTAGGGTCGGAGCAACTAATTGATTTCGCAAAAGTAAGCATGGGAATTGACAACAGATCAAGAAAATAAGGGATAAGTCACTTTATTTGGGTTGCAACAATTTCAGGAAACAGGAAATATTGGGGTTTTAATTCTCGAATGCGACAAGAAAGAGGGCAATACTCATATTGAAATTAAAGAGACAATAATCCAAATAATACTTCATGAAGGCAGCTTAGAGCAATGAATTTCAAATAATCACGATGTATGAAAAGGTGACTAGTCGTGGAAAACTTCACAGTTTCGTGTGGAATTATGTTACAATTGAATTTCGTCTTTCTTGGTCAACAAAAATGTTTTGATTTCAGGATTTTCTCGGTCAACAACAATATTATAATTTTAGGACTTCCTTCGTCAACAAAAATTATTTTACTCTCTTGAGGGACGAATTATTGAAAGGGCCAAAGGTTTCACACTAAACCAAAATAACGGCAACACATACCGGGATGAATCGCCTAACATGCAATTCAGGTAGGGGGTTGTCCTCCTCAGAAAAAGATCCTCCGGATGACTCGTCGATCGTCCACAGAAAGGAGAGCAAGGCTGTGTCCATCATTTTTTGTAAAAATTTTACGAGCGATTAGAGATCGTACTGTACACTTCGGTGTCCGCAGCGAAAAAGAGAGCGAGCCTCGGACTAAGATTCCGCTCATCAAGTCGGCACTCTCTTCGAACTTGATGCGCGGTTCTCATGGGACACAACCTTGGACATTCCCAGTAGGATGCGTAAGAGAGGTTCGACTATGATTGGAGGATAGATGTTGGGAGCGCTACCACCGCCGTAGAGTTTAAATTCAAATATATTAATTCCATGCGCCTTTAACAATTGAAATGAAAATCGTAGTCCGTAGTCTCCCTACAAGATTTATACCCAACACAAGCTCATCGGTAACTATTGACAAGAATCTTGCTATACTAACAATGCGGTAAAACACGTAGTACTGGCTTGGCCTATGGAGCTACCTCACGTATAGCAGGTATCGACAATATCTTCTCGAATCCATGGTCCTTGTAGAGTTCTACGTCAGGTTGAGGAGTCAGTAGAACCCCCTAGCTTGAGAGCAATTATGGCTCTCGGCATCTCAACAATGGTTGACCTGGAGAGGTTAGGGATGTTAGGTTGGCAGCAATAAAATATGGCGGGCGATGGCGCAACTATTTGAATTCTGCTAACACTCATCTGGAAGTTGTGGTCTGCGTTGAATGTTCTGAAGTTCTTCAATTCTTAATGTTCCTCGTTGTCCATCGACGATGTTGATTCCGAAAAGGCGGTACATACAATAATAATAAAAATCGGAACGAATCAGCCTAAAATTAGGTTATAAAAATGATAACGAATCGAGCCGTGGAGCATCGTGTGGTCCCCGAAATGCCAGAGATCCATTTATTTTATATTTAGGATAGACTCTTGTGCGTTGCAAAATCGGCAACGTCACAATCTTCCCAGAAAGCAGAGGAAGGCTACGTCGCATTTAGTAATATTAATAGTCCTGAAGTTTTATGTGAATATGTAAGAAAAAAAATTGTTTTCGATTAATCTTCGAGGGGGTATGTTGGCGCATAAGAATGAATATTGGAATGTGTGAGAATGTAAAGCAAAAGTGAATTCCCTCTTTTGTTTTTAAGACGTCATAGCGTGAATGTTTAGATTCCGAGAGTTGGGGTCGAATAATGAATCCTGGGAACTGTCATATCGGACTGCACGTGTATGACATTTTCATAACTTTAGTTTAAACTTTATAGGGTCAGTTGGCTTAATTTACTCTTAGGAATGAGACGTCCCTTTCTTCTGCTATTTTGGATAAACTATTTGATTGCGAGAATATTAGAAGGGAGTTTCTACTCATAGAAATTAAGCAATTTCCCATGCCCAGAATACGAAGTTGAGGTGAAAATACAAAAACTAAAAAGTTGACTTGAAATAATTTTTTTTTATTACATTGGTAGAATTGCATGAAAGTCACAACGAGGGGATTTTGTGAATCTCAGAGTACAAGTTTAAGGTCTAGATTAAAAAATTTAGAAAGTTGACTTAATTTTTTTTTATTTTCATCAAATAGGTAGATTTCTATGAAAGTTATAATAGAGTGGGTTTTCGAGTCTTAGAACAAATTTAGGGTCAAAATTAAAAGATTCAAAAAGTTGACTTAAAATTGTGAATATTTTTTCATGGAAATGCACCAATTTTATAAAATATTTGAAATTCAGGTTGCTTTTTGAATTTTTGGATATTGATCTCGAATTGGTACAATGCGATTCAAAAATCCCCCTTGTACTGACTTTCATGGAAATCTATCAATTAAATAAAAAATTTCTGTATTTAAGTCGATTTTTTCAATTTCTTGAATTTCAACCCCAAATTCGTATTTCGCAACTTAAAAAATTTCTCCTACTGTCTTTTATGGAAATGTACCAGATACATAAAATTTTCAAAATTTGTGTCAATGACATTGACGTTTCTGAGTTTAAACCAAGCTTGCGGGAGATTATCGGAACTTGTTGGTGGGTCTTTAACAAACAATTCTTGAAAGATTACTTTGCATTCTGATACCCCCCGCACCCCCTTATGGAGCCCCAAAAATACTCCAAAAAACTGAAATTGCCAATTTTGAGCAAAGTTGACACACGTGAGCTCTGTTTTACCCTGTTTTCCCATAAATTATCTTCTTGACAAGTAAAATGTTTTCTAGCATTTTTCAACTCATTTGCAATTGCTTAAACAATTTCCATTTGTTTAAATGATTTTTTTCCCTACTAACTCATTGAAAGTACTTTTTTACGTTTACTTGGATAATTATGCTTTGTTAGGAACACTGATGTTTGTTTCAAGCATTGACCAATTATTTAAACAATTATTAATTATTTGCTCGAAACTTTTTCTCAAAAAGCTAGAAAACTGTAGTTTTCAAAACACTTGGTTAAAATTGTTGCTTATTATTAATTTTTTGCGTCATTCAGATATTTTAACCCTATTCTGTAACGAATTCGTGTTTGTTTGAAGAAGTTTTTTTGTTGGAACAATTTTTTTGAAGAAAAATGTTCGAATTTTATCTTTTTCTGTAATTAATGCAGTCATTTGTCATTATTAGGATCAAAATTTTTTGTTGGAACCATTATCCATTCCCTTAAACAATATATTAGAGTGAATTGTATTTCCATCATAATGTACAATTAATCTTTAAAGAATTGTTCAAAGAATTGGATAATTATTCCAACGAAAAATGTTGCAACAACTAGAGATTTCTACCTCTTTCCAGGACAAAGTTACAAGTGAATAATAATTAATTGTTTAAACAATTGGTAAATGCTTGAAACAAAGATCAGTCTTCCCGATAATGACTAACTGTCCGATTAATCTTTAAAAAAGTATCTTTCAATCAGTTAGTAGGTAAAGAAAAATATTTAAACAAATGCAAATTGTTGAAACAATTTTAAATTAGTCAGGAAGTGCTTGGAAATATTTCAATTATCGAATAAAAATAATTTCTGGCAAAAAAGAGAAAAACAGAGCTCATATGTGTCAATTTTGCGCAAAATTGTCAATTTCAGTTTTTTGGAGTATTTCTGGCGCTCGTAAGGGGGCTGGAGGGTGTCAAAACTTAAAGTAATTCAGCAGAAATTATTCGTTGAAGACTCCCGAACGTTCCGCATTGGAACTTCCCGGCTCGGAACGGAAACACGGAGCTTGTTTCTGGTTCCGTTCCGGGTCCTGAACGTTTGGAAGTCGGAATGTCCAGCCCGGATCCGACTCGGAACCGGAACGACGATGTACAGAAATGTAGTTCAACAAAAGGTAATGTTCAAATTTCTTTCAGGAGAATATCTCATTTTGGTAGGTTCCCAAAAAAAGTAAATGCGTATTTTTTTCGATTGGACAATATTAACTAGTGCCGCCAGGCCCCTATATTTCCTCATAAGAATAACATGGGTAAAGCCCGCATATCTACAAATATGAAACTTGAAGACGTAATTTTCAATGAAACGAGTGCAAATTGAAGGAACCACTTAAAGTCACTTCCGAGAATGTGATATATGCATTGATTTTTAAATTTAATCCTTTTTTCATCTAGCATGCTACAAAGACCGTTCACAATACTTTTTTCACATTTTATCGCAAATTATCGGTGTCCTCACAACGATATGAACTAAGTAGGCAATATAAATAATGAGAACGGTCCATTAAATTTGTTAATCGTTCAATAAAATAAAAAAATTGGCAGAATTTTGACAGCATTCTGGTATATCTAGTATTTTTGCCACTCATTTACAATTGTTTACACAATTTCCACTTGTATAAATACTTTTGTTCATCAAAATATGAAAAATTTACACCTTTTCTGATTAACATGAACTAATTTTTTTGAAACAAAGATCAACACAAATCATTCACTTTATTGTTAATTGTTTACATAATTTTACATTGTTGAAATGTACCTTTGACTAGAATAATGCGCAAATGTTTAGTTTAATGCAAATTTTTCAACAAATTTCGTTAGCCCATGATACCCATAGAAGGTGTAAATTTTTGATAATATATTGAAAGGAAAAATGTTTATACGAATGGAAATTGTTAAAAAAATTATGGATAAGTGGTAAAAATACCAGATATACCATAATTCTGTAGAGTTTGTTGACTAATTTGAAAAAAAAAACTTCATTTTTGTGCCTTACTTCAGTCAGAAGTTACATTCAAACAAATGAAATATTGTTTAAACAATTGAGTAATTATAAAAAAATACATGAAACTTCCACAGAAAAAACTGAGGATAATCTTGTTGCAGGTAACTTTGTATCCTTACATACTCGTTTTGGTAAAGCATAAATATTACCGTCGGCACGGAGTAAACTGTCTTCTATTCTCACAAAAGTCGTCACAACCGTCTTGAAAATTGGAAGCCAACTAGCTTTGATCGCTGAAATGAGGGTAGCTCAGGGTTAGTGGAATAGCCGAATCGGATAAGTGCGACTTCATAAAGATGGTCGTGCCGAATTGTATGACCTGTCAAAACTTACACTTTGAAAAATCTGGCTAAAAATTACCACGGCGAGCATGGGACAGAAAGATACCAATGATTGCCGTGGGAAATTCACCGAAAATTGTTTGAAGGTAATAGCTTTACCGTGGTGAATTTTATCTGAGTCCTGCTTTTGTAGCCCTTTTTTGATAGTTACAATGTTCCATGCAGTAAAATTACGCCGATGAACGCTTGAACTGTAGTTAAATTCTACGACGGCGATCATTGGTATTTTTCTGTCCCATGATTCCCATGGTAATATTCCACTTCTACTGTGAAATTGCTGAAAATTCTGTGATGTTTATACGGGAATCGTTGCAAGTTCCTATATCTTTGTAGATTTCCCATGGTTTTCCGTTTACGATACAGAAAATAATTTTCAACCAGATATTTTACAATGTACTAACACGCTTACAGGGATTCACATCCCTGCGAATTACTCAATTAATATGTACTCGTAAATCCCAAGGTGTCAAATTTTGTTCCAAAAGTGGATCAAACCTTTGCACGATGGAAAAACGGTTTCATACTACATAAATACGACATTAAAAATTACAACTACATTAACATTTTTCCGCGTCTTTGTCAATTTTTTTCACAATCCAATAATATGATTCATTTATGGTTCAAAATTTGACACATTGGGATTTAGGAAACGCTTCGAATTATCGTGAAACGGGGCTAACCGGGGCACATTGGGGAAATCGGACCACTCATAATTTTGTATTTTATGATTTGATTTCTTTTTCTTGATAAAAATCCGGAAGATTTTGAATTGTTTTCTGTGAAATAAATTAAAAGCTTCATTTTAGAGTCTATTGTTCCAGTTTCGTGGGTAAATTTTGATAAAATTAATATCTATATAAAGCTGTAATTTTCTCTATTCTGGTTAAGTCGTGCAAAAAACGCTTGCTAAACTTTAATTGAAATTTTTTTGAATATTTATATAATAACCTATCATATTGTGCATCATCTTGACAAAATCGTCCAAAATTTCAAGCAGGCTAGGATACTTTGTTTTGGCTGTGTAATGATTTTTATCAAAAGTTTCAAACTTGTAGGGGAAAGCGTGACATAATGAAAAATTATAATACCGAAGCAGATCCTCCCGTTTGATTGAACACTCCAATTGATCAGCTGCAAAAGGCTATTCATGAAAATGTTCCTTAATATCACCAGGATGACTTTTTAATTTTCTGTCGTTATACTTATAAGCTTCTATGTGAGGCGGCACATATGAGGTTATGCTTTTACTTAAAAAATACGTATTTTTATGTTGTTACTCGTCATATTTCTTTAATTTACTCTAAAAAACGAAGGCGGCTCCCAATTTATGATATTTTGTAACCTGGTATTACTGGAAAGCTATTTTTGCCTTCTTATTGAAAGTGGACGATTTAACTCCACACTGAGGGTTAAAGACGGACACACTTTCGACTGCTATAACTAGTTTTCTTATCCCTACATTAAATATTTTAACTTCAAGATACGGAAGAGGAGGAATTAGACATTCATTTAAAGCATTAATATATAATTTTAATTCCTTACAGTAATATATTGAGAAAAACCTAAAAAAATGTCCCTCTTAGTCCCGTCTTGCGGCATAATAAAAGTAATTAATTTAGTAATTAAATTTAACGCAAAATAAACACAACTGTGAAAAAATAATGTTGGAAATAATAAAATCAAGTTTCATAATTTCATAAAAGTTTCTTTTGATATCATATTAAAGGCAGCAGTATGACTAACACTTAATACGTGAATTCACAAATTAATATTGACTTTATGTTGGAAATGGTAACACAACCAGGGCCGCTGCGAAACTCATTATGTAAAACAATCTACAACCGGGATTTTGACTAATGTGGAATTCCACACGTATTAGATAAATTTATTTCATTTATATTTTTCTGTAACTGTGATATAAAAACATTTCTTTAAAACCTAAAATTTTATATTTTTCAGAACATGTAATGTAATATGCATAATGTAATATGTAATATATATGTCCCCACGTTTACCAATAATTGCAGTTCTTGCAACGTAGCAGTTTCTGCTATCGCAGCAAGAATAACTTTGTGCAAATAGGCTCACAAATTTTTCAGTTGAAGGATGAATGGAGTGACGTATGTTTACATGATTTCACGGTCATTTACAGATATAATTTGAAGCGTCTCGGCGGCACGTGGAGCAAATACAACTGATAACGTAGCGTACGATACTATTCGTTCCAGATTTTCTAAATTGTACATAGATTGTAAATCTTGACTATTTTTTTGCCTTCGAACAGGGAAAAAACAGATGATGAAATACAAATATACCAGAAAATTAAGCTTCTCCCTCCCAAAACATCTAAGGCCGTAGCCACGGGAAAAATCAACAGTGATTGATCCCCCCCACCGTACCCGAAGTTCTTGAAACATACACTTCCCTGAATGTGCCTCTGCAAATCCCCCACCGAAATCTTTTCCTGACGCGACTCCCCCCACGCTGTAAACTTTGGCCACAGGCTTGAAAACATCTCATGAATAGTGAAGTAATTTAGAAGG
>JAUMHM010000085.1:2377939-2403694 GCA_032362435.1 Melikaiella ostensackeni
ATCTTCTTAGAACTTCTAAACCTTCTTAAATATCTTTTGAAATAATTCAGTCTTCCTACAAAATTTTTAAATTGTCTTAAAATTTTCTAGATTCTGTTTCGCGTATTTTAAAATGAAATCCAAATTATTTAAACTTTTCCCAAAAATCTTATTATCGGTACCGGTAACTATTTTTGTTACCAGTACCGACTGTTTACACATTTCGTAATTATTCTAAGTTTTTTGTCCATTATTTCTTTTTTTTCATCTCTTTAAAAGTGTGAAAAAAGTTTACAAATTGTATACTGCGGTAGTAAAATGTTAAGAGCAGAAATTTCTTTTAAATTAAAAAATCATTTGCAATTGAAATTTTCTCTTTTATCAATACTGTTTAGTAACATTTGGAAATAAATTCTATTATGAAATAAAATCAATTATTTGTAAGCTTTGATTTACACAATTGATGGTGCAGTAAATTCGTTATATTTATTAATTAAACTGCAATTATTAACTGCAAGAATTAAAAACGAGCCCATTTGGACAAGCACAAAAATAGGATTCATTTTGGAAAGAAAGCGCGCTTTAAAAGTCACGCCTTAAAAAGTCAAGAAGTAAAAATTAACTGTTCTTTAGGAGATCTACAAAGGTGTCCTCTTCTTTTTTTCATATCTTGCTTCGTTTATGAAATCATTAATATCAGTAAATATACGTAAATATATTCAATCATATGCATATTTTTTAACAAATTAAAAAAATATGAATAAAAAATAAACTATTTTTCACTTCTCTAATTATTAATTAAATTATTTGAGCGAAGAAAAATTATTATTTTTTTGTTTCATAATCATTGACTTATTTTTTTGAGTATATTAATAAATAATTTAATACGTCTATTTTCTGGGTATGTAACTTTTTTTTAAATTTAAAATATTTGTCTAGCATTATAGTATAATTTGGCTCTCAATTCTGTACTTTCAATAAAAAAACAACATAATGTAATGTAATAAATAAAAATAATTGGTAAATAATGGTTACTGGTAAATAATTATGCACTTTGCAGTTTGTGCCATGAGTAGAAACTTCAATGGTAAATCATTTCAGAAATTGCTAACTTTCATCATTTACCGACGTGGAACGTGCACCTTTGAAGTAACTCTTAGGTGCATCCGCCAAGAGGGCGCAGTTATCAGCCAAAATCATATCAGGCCGAAATGCATGTCTTTCTTGGTAGGGATCGATTTCTCCAGAGCATTGTTTCTCCAAAGCATGATTTGTCCAACGACAGCTATTTTCAGAGAGCACAAACTTGGACGCGTGTTATGATTGAGATGAGCGACGTGTTTTTGTCAAAACGGGGCGAATGTCAGTAATGTTAGAATATTTAATTAAATTTGAGCAATAGATGGAGCTGCAGAGTAGTGACATTTAAAATTAAAAATGTTAGTACCAAAGATGAGTTTATATTGATTTGAGATAAACCGCGACTGCTATCATATATTGCAGCAATAGAATTTTGAATAATTAACTCATGAATTAATAAATTCGCAAATTATAGAATTGTAGGTTATGTCTCCTCTTCACCGTCGAAAAGGAATATTTATTGATTAAGAACGAGTAAGTTACAACGAAAATACACAAATTATGTTAAAAAAACTCACAAATTCAAACATTTGAAGGTTATATTAGCGGTTTTTCACCAGAAATGGGCATTTTCAAGAACAAATCTTCAAGTATTGCAGAAAAATTATAAATTTAAGCATTTTAAGATTATGTTAAGGTGATTCCACTGGAAATTGGTATTTTGCAGCAGAAATCGCGTGAAGCTTCGGAGAAAAATAAAATCTTTAGTATTCTTAAGTTATGTCAGTGTTTTTTCACCATAATTGGGTATTTTGAAGAACAAACCTTCAAGTCTCTTATATAACTAACAAGTTTTAACCTTTCAAGGTTATTTTAGAGTTTTTCAAGGGAAATGGGCATTTTTAAGAATAAATCTTTTTGCCTCAAAGAAAATTTACAGGTTTGATCGTTTTAAGGTTATGTGATGGTTTTTTCATCGGAAATGGGTATTTTTTATATCAAATCTTTAAGCGTCTCACAAAACTTACAAGTTTGAACATTTTAAGGTAATGTTAGAGTGTTTCACCCGTATTGGGTATTTATATGAATAAATTTCTAAGTATTGCAGAAAACTCACAGGCTTGATTATTTTAAGGTTATGTGATGGTTTTTTCACCGGATATGGGTATTCTTTAGATTAAATCTTCAAGTATCTTACAAGATTTCCAAGTTTGAATATCTTAATATTATATCAAGGTGTTTCCACTGGAATTGGACAACTTTAAGAATAAATCTTTAAGTATTGCTAATAACTTACAGGTTTGATTATTTTAAGGTTATGTGATCGTTTTTTTACCATATCGGCATTTTTTAGATCAAATCTTCAAATGTCTTACAAAACTTGAAAGTTTGCACGTTTTAAGGTTCGGTTAGGGTAATTTCACTGGAAATTGGTATTTTCCAGTAGAAATCGCGTTGAGCTTCGAAGAAAACTTAATATTTTTAGTATTTTAAGGTTATTTTAGGGTGTTTTTACCGTAATTGGGTATTTTTAAGAAGAAATTTCCAAGTCTCATACAAAACTAAAAAGTTTGAATTTCTCAAGGTTATGTTAGAATTTTTCAAGGGAAATGGACATTTTGAAAAATATATCTTTAAGTAATGCAGAAAACTTACAAGTTTGATCATTTTGAGGTTATGTGATGGTTTCTTCACCGGAAATGGGTATTTTCTCAGACCAAATCCTTAAATGTCATTCAAAACTTACAAGTTCAAATATCTCTAGGTTATGTTGGAGTTTATCACCGGTATTGTGTATTTTTAAGAATAAATCTTTAAGCATTGCAGAAAACTTAAAGGTTTGATCCTTTTTTGGTTATGTGATGGTTTTTTCACCGGAAATAGGTATTTTTTAGATTAAATCTTGAACTGCCTTACAAAACTTACAAAAGTTTGAACATTCAAAGGTTATACTAAGGTAATTTCACTGGAAATTGCTATTTTCCAGGAGAAATCGTTAAGCCTTGAAGAAAACTGGAAATTGTGAATATTCTTAGGTTATGTCAGGGTGTGTTCACCGGAATTGGCCATTTTTAAAAATAAACTTATAACGATTGCAGAAAACTTACAGGTTTCATTATTTTAAGGTTATGGAATAGTTTTCTCTCCGGAAATGGGTATTTTTATGAACAAATCAGGGTACCGGTTTTTGAGGAAAAGGAAGCAAAATTGTAAAGTTTTTTAATGTCCGGCAGGAATGACCAAGAATGACCAATTACCGACAAAAAACCCCTGACATAACCTTAATACATTCAAAATTTTTAGTTTTCTCTAAGATAAAAAAGATATCTTCTAGAAAATACCAACTTTCAATTAAATGACCCTAAAATAAGGTTAAAATGTTCAAACTTATAAGTTTTGTAAAACACTTGAAGATTTAATCTGAAATATACCCGTTTCCGGTGAAAAAACCATCACATAACCTAAAAATGATCAAACCTGCAAGATTTCTGTTATACTTGAAGATTTATTCTCAAAAATAACCAATACCGGTGTGAGACTCTAACACAACCTCAAAATGTTCAAACTTGTAAGTTTTGTAAGATACTTAAAGATTTGATCTGAAAAATACCCATTTTCGGTAAAAACCATCAGATAACCTTAAAATAATTATGCATGTACGTTTTCTGCAATACTTGAAGATTTATTCTTGAAAATACCCAATACTAGTGAGAAACTCTAGCATAACCTCAAAATCTTCAAACCTTTAAGTTTTCTGCATTTCTTAAAGATTTATTCTTCAAAATGCCCATTTCCCTTGAAAAACTCTAACATAACCTTAAAACGTTCAAACTTGTTAGTTTTGTAAAAAACTTTAGAATTTGTTCTTGAAACTACCCAATTATAATTTTAAAAAACCCAGACATAACGTTAAAATACCCTAAAATTTATTTTTATTCAAGGCTAAACGCGATTTCTGCTGGAAAATACCAATTTCCAAAGGAATTACCCTGAAATAACCTTAAAATGTTTTAATTTTTAATTTTTCTACAATACCTGAAAATGCCCAGGGGAAAAATGTAACATAACCTAGAAACGTTCAAACTTATAAGTTTTCTGCAATATTCAAAGACTTGTTTTTGAAAATACCCATTTTCAGTGTGAAACCAATAATATAACCTTCAAATGTTTAAATTTGTAAGTTTTTTTTGACATAATTTGTGTATTTTGGTTGTTACTTACTCGTGTTTAATCGATAAATATTCATTTCCGACCGTAAAGAAGAGACATAATCTACAATTCTATAATTTAGGAATTTATTTATTCATTAGTTAATTATTCAAAATTCTATTGCTGAAATATGTGAAAGCAGTCGCGGTTTATCTCAAATCAATATGTACTCATCTTTGGTACGAACATTTTGAATTTTAAATTTCACTGCTCTGCAGTTCCATCTATTGTTTGAATTTAATTAAATATTCTTACATTACTGACGTTCACCCTGTTTTGACAAACACACGCCTCTCATCTCAGTCATAACACACGTCCAAGTTTTTTCTCTCTGAAAATAGATGTCGTTGGACAAATATATAATACATATTGGTTACTTCAGTTGGCCTTTAATATCTAATGTGAGTCACAGTATAATCAGCCAATCAGCTACCGAGAACAAGATCAGCTGTCAAGACTCGAGGTACAGGGGTGAAGCTAGCATAGTAACTTCCGGTAGCAAATCTGACTTCGGCCCAGTTCGATCTGGGGTCCTTGCTAGGGACTCCAAAAATATTCGGTTTGTGAAAATGTAGTGAACTTTGAAATCGTTAGTGTGGTAGCACTGATATTATTGCTGAAGCAAAGCTGTCAAGGCCATGTGTCGACGAAAGCTTTATTAAAGCAGATTGAAGATTCCCTCTGAAAACTGGGAAAATTCCGTTAATTCTGAGAACGTAAAAAGAAGTAGAACGCCTCAAGTGGGAGAATTGAAACACACTCATTGTACTGAATCACTTTTGAAACGCACAACTTCCAAGGGATTATTTCATACGCTTGAATGAAAGGTACTCAACACCCGTTAGAAATTACTCTTGTGATGACTCGAGGTAAATTTCATTTACCAATAATGTCGTCAATAATTGATAATGCCATTTATTGATGATATTACGGTATTACAAATTCTTAACAACATTGCTAAGTTTAATATTTCAAATTTAAATATCCCGCCCGCACGGCCGCTTGCGATTTTAGTTCCCCCAGTTGTCACATAGACGCACGTGTCGCTCCGTAAGCGGTCATATTGGAAATGTATGTTTCCAATTATGATCACGTGGCATCACCCCCGTGACTCGAGGACTCGACAAATCATGCTTTTGAGAAACAATGCTTTGGAGAAATGGATCCCTACCTCTTTTTTATAATAGGAAACCCGAAATATATTTATGATTGGATTTTGCACACTATTATTTAAAACTAGAAATTATTGATTTCTACTTCACTTTTACAGAACTGAATTCAGTGTCCGGCACTGGTACAACAGGACGAGGACACGTAAAATCACTACGACCTAAATCTACGACATCAGGAAGAAGTTCATTTACAGGACAATTACGGTCTAGATCTAAATCACAACAAACTGAATTTACTGAGTCATCAAGATTGAGTGGAGGATCATCAGCGCGTAGTAGAGGATCATCATATTTTAGTATAGGATCATCAGGAACAGCGCCATATTCAATGCAATATAATCATCAACCACGTACAGGATCTCAAAGAAAAGCGTTTTCAGAACCACCAGAACGATTATATCCATACAAAGAATCAGAAATGCCAGCATACAAATATTTCGGAACAGCAGAAAGTCCAATATATTATAACAATCAACAACCTGCATCTCCTCCAAGATTTTCAAGTCCTCCAAGATTTTCGAGTCCTCCAGGATTCTCAAGTCCTTCAAGATTTTCAAGTCCACAAAAGTCAGAAAGTGTAAATGGTCCATATAATCCACAAGGTCCACATAGTCCTGCAAGGTCTTCAACTGATTCCCACAACTCTGTCTACCATCAGCTTGATCTGAATAAGCCACCACCTTACTAGTTGGATCAATATCATGTTCCATTTTGGAACCATCTTTTAATTTTCAAACCTGTGTGAAAATAGAAGAACTATTCAACAGAAAAATGTATTTGCCGCCAATAAGAGTAACGATGGATCACCGGGGTGAATATGGATCAAGGTGTTACTCTGTAGAAAATTTTCTTTTCTTAATGAGATTTACAGAAAATATCATTACAAAATAATGAAAACTCACTGAATTATAAAGCATAAAAGTTGATTCATATTTACCCCGAATGATTCATAATTACCCCAATTGACGGTTTCTATATCTTTATTTCATCATCTTATCTTATAATTTTTTTTACCTGAAATTACCGTCACTCTCAGTCACACTAGTTCGCAGTAAAAAAAAAAAGACCAAACCAGACAGGAAAATTTGGTATATAATATATATTAGGGTGGTCCAAAAATCACGAAGTTTGAGAAATTCAGTGAGCACTTGGAGATTATTGTTCCGTTTTGAAAAAAAAGAAAATACCCGAAAGAAATGTAATCCAATCGGATGTAATCTTGCGCTTCCTCATCGAAGTCAAAGGTTGAACTCTACATATTTTCATTCATTTCGTGCTTATAAAAAAATGTTTAGGACAATACACTCAACTCTGAATTTAAGTCACCTGGACTTGAGTCGTTCCTAGAATTTCGGCCGGCTCACATTCGTTGATGAGGGGGTCCGATGGACCGAGAGAGAAATATGCACGCAAATATCTCTCATTTATTTTCAAATACACACGGAAAATTCTCTTTTCATTAATTACCATTTATCATCAAAAAAGGTCCATCCTTTATCATAACAAAAATCTACCTTTGTACAATATGTTCGCGCATCCACGATAAAACTCAAAATAACGAATAACAACGAATTTTTCTTATTTTGGTACGGAGTCAATTTTTCAATAGATGAAATAGATGGTTGTACAAATAAGTATTTACAACAATAGTCATCGCCCGGAAATTACGCAGCAATAAAAAAATCTGTATGCATCGTAAATTGTCATTAATCTCAAAAACTTAAGAAACACCATGTTTTTACTTGATTGAATGATACTTTTTTAATTGATAACGATTTTTTTATGCATAGAGAGGGTTCTAAAACTTAGTATTTACACATCGTGAATTGTCATTAAATTTCAACGAGTGATTTGAGATGATGACTTTCGACTATAATGCTTGAGAAATAATTTTTGAAAATTCAACTTTTTGGGTGGAAAAGTCAACTGTTTTTCAAAATATTCGGCTTTCTCACTTGAAAAATAAACTTTTTTGTTGAAAATTCGTCTCTTTGGGTTGAAAAGTTATCTTTTATGGTAGAAAAATGATCGCTCTTTGTTAAAAATTCATTTTTCTTGGTAATTTTTTTTTAAATTTCAACTGTCCCCTGAAAAATCCATCTTCTCAATTCGGAAGTTCAACTATTTGGTTGTATATTGAACTGTTTAGTTGAAAATTATTATTATTTCTCTTCAAGTCATCTTTTCTGGTGAAAAAGTCATCTCTTTTGGATAAACATTCATCTTTCTTGGTTCAGGATTTAACTTTTCAGGTTGGAAATGCAGTTGTCGTCTAAAAAATTCATTTAGATCGCTTGAAAATTCAACTATTCCATTGAAAGTTCAACTATTTGTTCAAAAGATCATCTTTTATGGTAAACAAGTGATATTTTTTTAGTGAAAGTTCATCTTTCTTGATTGAGAATTCAACTTTTCCGAATAAAAATGCAATTGGCATCTGAAAAATTCATTTGAATAGCTTGAAAATTCAACTGACTGGTTGAAAATAATTTTTTTGTTGTTGTTAAAAATTCATCTTTCCGGGTAGTAAAGTCATATTTTTCGGTAAAAAGTCATGTTTCTCAGTTGAAAATAACTTTCTTCTTGAAAATTTAAAATTTTAAGATTGGAAATTCAACTCACTTCTAAAAAATTCTTCTTGGCTCGAAAATTCAACTATTTAGTTGTATATGCAACTGTTTGACTGCGATTTTTTCCTGAAAATTCTACTATATGGTTGAAAATTCATCTTTTATGGTGAAAAGTCATCTTTTTCGGTCGAATATTCATCTGTCTAAGTTCAAAACTCAAACATTTGGTCAAAAATTGAAGTATTTTTCTTATTTTCCAATTCATCTTTTCATGTAGGAGAGCCATTTTTTTGGGTGAAAAATTCATCTTTCTTGGTTAAAAATATACTTTTTTTTTATAAATCCACTTTTCAGGTTGAAAATTTAACTAACTTCTAAAAGATTCGTCTTCTTGACTTGAAACTTCAACTATTCGGTTTTAAATTCAACTGTTTGGTTGAATTTTTGCTTCAATTCATCTTTCTCGGTTGAAAATAGCTTTCTTGTTGAAAATTCAAAATTTTAAGGTTGAAAATTCGATTCACTTCTAAAAAATTCTTTTTTCCTTGAAAATTCAACTTTTATGGCAAAAAATCATCTTTTTAGGTTGAATATTTATCTGTCTAGGTTCAAAATTCAAATATTTGGTTAAAAATTGAACCATCTTTTTTCTTTTTAATTATTCTTTTCGGGTTCGGTTTTTTGCTTTCTGGGTGAAAAATTCAACTTTCTTGGTTAAAAATATATTTTTTCGTTGATAAATCTACTTTTCAGGTTGAAAATTCAACTATCTTCCAAAAGATTCGTCTTCTTAGCTTGAAACTTCAACTATATGGTTGAATTTTTTTCAATTCATCTTTTTGGGTTGAAAATTATCATTTTTGGTAAAAAATTCATCTTTTCGGTTGAAAATAGCTTTCTTGTTGGAAATTGAAATTTTCAAGGGTGAGAATTCAACTCTTTCCTGAAAAATTGTTCTTCTTAGCTCGAAAATTCAACTATATGGTTATAAACTCAACTTTTTGGTTGAAATTTTATTTTCTTCTGAAAATTCAACTATTTGGTTGAAAATTCATTTTTGTAGGTAGAAGATTAATCCTCCTTGTTCTGAAATAACCTTTTTATTGAAAATTAAAATTTTTAAGGTTGATAATTCTTCTTGAAAATTCTCTTCAAAAAATTTGTCTTTTCGTGTTGAAAATTCATCTTTTGGGATTTAAAAGTCAACTGTTCTCTAAAATATAAATCATTTATGAAATTCACTTAAATCATTTAGAAAAGTCACATCTACTGGTAAAGAATCATTATTTTATATAATTTATTTAAATTTGATGACAATTTACCATTTATTCGGTCCTTCCGAAACGAAAAAAAATGTACTGTATCTTGGATTAACAAGAAGGCTTAAAAAAATCGCATTAGCCGCATAAAATTACAAGAAAGTCGCATGGAATGTCGAAAAAAGTGCACAAAAATTTGCATAAACATTTCAAAGATAATGAAGAAAAAACAGTATCCGACTGAATGACTGAAATAATAACTTTATTTGATTAGGAATACAGAGCCCATGATTGAAATTTTGATATATTGCCAAATTCCTTGGAATCTTTTACAATACCCTAAATTTTTAAAAATCCTTTGAAATTCTCTGGAATCTCATAAAATCTGATAAAGCCTCTTGAAATTTCTTGAAATGATGGATATTTTATGAAATTCCTTTAAATCCTTTTTAATACTCTAAAAGTTTCGAGATCTCTTGAAATCTGTTGACATCTACTGAAATCTGTCAAAATCCGTTGATTCTATTCAAATCCTCTAAAATCTTTGAGAAACTCTCGAATTTTTCTAAATCCCCTTAGAATTTTTAAAAATTTATCATAGTCTTATGGAATCTAGCTACGAAATTCTTAAAAATTAAAAAAAAAGACAAGAATCTAACGATCAAATTCGGACATTACACTCTTAAATGACTCCATATAAATGAAAAAAAAGGAAAAAGAAAATAAAGCCACCTCCGAAACCCACTTCTCCTCTCTCATCACTCGTTTCTTTCATTTCAATTTTTTTTCAATTGCAATCAAAAAAACATTGTCAGAAAATCTGCAAACGTTTTTCTTTCCTCTCCTCTCATTTTGTTTTTTTTTTTAAATTTCAAATGGAGACATTTAAGAGTGTGTTGTCCAAATTTGATCATTAGTTTCTTATTGTTTTCTTGATTTCCAAGAATTTCGTAGTGAAACTCGAATAATGAAAGTTATAGAGACATTAAAATTTTGATTAACACTTAATTTAATTTCTTAATTTTTTTATAGAATCCTTGAATTTCTTTTGAACTTCTATGATTCCCTTAAATATTGCAAAATTCTTCGAAGTCCCTTGAAATTTGGAAATACCGTAAGAATCCTATAAAATTCTTTGAAGTCTCATGAAACTTCTCAGAATCTTTTAAAATACACTATATTCTTTGAAATGCTTTCAAATTTTTGAAGTGCCTTAAATCTTGTACTATCCGTAGAAATATTTTGAAATCCTGTACAGTGTCTTTAAAAATTGATTATTTTTTTATATTCTTTTAAGAATGTTTAAGCCTTTAAAATCCTTTGAGACACCATAAATCCCATAAAATCCGCAGAAATCCCTAGAAGTCCTTCAAATTCTCAATCCATTTCATTACTTCCTAGAATATCTTAAAACCTTTTGATAAACCCTTTCCGAACACCTTGAAATTTTTTTAATCTCCCAAAATTACTTGGAATCTTGTAAAACACCATAAAATATTTCAAATCCTTTGAAGTCTATTAAAAATGTTTAAATCTTTAAAGTCCTTGGAGATCCTATAACATCGTTTAGGTCTGGCTAAATCCCTAAAATCTCTTGAAACACTTTGAAATCCCGGTAATTGACTTAAAATTTGTAACATCTCTTAAAATTTCTACAAAAATTCTAAGAACTTTGAAATCCTCTGAATTCAGATGAATTTTCGTGAAATCCCTCAAAAACTGTTGAGATTTTTGAAATCCTCTGGAGTTCGTTTGAATCTTTTAAAATGCTCTAAAAACTTTGAAACCCCATATAAAATCCTTTCGAAATCTTTGAAATCTCAGAAGATACTTAGAACATTTTTAAATTCACTTGTAATATTTCGAAATTGCGATTTTCTGAGATGACGGATATGTTGTTTTAGCCAATCAGCGAAGAAGTTTAAAAATATGTTTACAGACAAAGTGACAAAATAGTTGCATTAGTGAGCAATTGGAAAAAATGGAAGCATTAGTGTCACGTTTTGAAGATAGTGGCAAAATTGTTGCATCGCCATAAAAAAGTGTCAAAAAGTGTCAAAAGTTGCGTGAGCTCGAGGCCTGAAATATTTTTTCGCACAATCGAAATAAACTTTGAGGTAAAAACAATCTTTTAACAATAGTCATTAAGCTTGTAGGATAATTTAATAATAATTTACATAATTCTTTAGCTTCAGGAACTTTCATTTTGAACACTTCAAGCTTAAAATTACAAAGAATTAAGGGTTTCAATTTGAGACTGTATAATTCAAATATCGATTTATTTATTTTTTGATAATTGAATTTGAAATGAATTGATTTCAAACGTTTTCGACTTAACATGTCCAACTTGCAATTTTAACAAATCAAAACCTTGAATACAGATTCACCCAATGAGAAATTCTTAAATTTCAAACGTTATGAATTCAAAATTGTCTAATTATAAAGCTTGATTTAGAAATCATTCAATTCTTAATGTTTTCGGTCATTGTTGACAAAGTCTACCCAAGAAACTAAATTCTGAAATTTCTAACATTAACCGGTCATTGTCGACAATGCCCGAAGACCAGCGGTTGATGTCACTTTGCTTCAATTCTTCAGAGCTGGGGGAAATTAGCCCAACTGACGGTGAGAAACTATTTATATGAAAGTATTTTTGGACCAACGTAACTAAGATATCAAATAACTTGAGCATGAATAAATATATCTCAAAATATATGTTAAAAAATCTTGTTTTCATATGTAAGTTTAATTCGATAAATTTTCGAATTTAGAAACGACGAGTTAGGCACCTGCCTCTTCTCATTGGCCCCTAACTTTGAAAAATTGTAGCAAAGTGACATTGGCCGCTGGTCTTCGGGCATCGTCGATAGTGACCAGACAGTGTTGGAAATTTCCGAATTTTAGTTTCTGGGATATACGTTCTCAACAAAGACCGAGGGCCAGCGGGCACTGTCGACATTAACTAGTCGACATTGACTGATTCCTGACATTGACTGTAACATATGCGTTATCTTTATTTCAACACCATGTTTTTCACTGAGATTCTAGTGGTTACCCTAATAATAAAATAATCACACTGGTTTTTTATTCAAAAATTCTTTTATTTTTCATACAAAAAAAAGTTTCTTACGATTTCGTGAATGAGATCCTATCACGCAAGCTACGATTGACGATGCTATTTACAATTTTTTATTTCGACATTATGGGCACTTATTTTTATTATTAAGTGAAATAACTATTGGAAAAAGTTATTAGTCTGACGCAATAATTATTTCACTTCGATACTGATTATGCCACTTGATATTTGGACTCAACTTGTTTTTAAAAAGGGGGACTTTTCAAATTCTAAATACTTATCTATCATGTTAAGAATTTATTTGCAGATATTTTTCTAAATAAAAATTTGTTATCAATAAATAACAGCAAAACCACTTTTGATTTCAAGTCAAGTTTCATGGTAAAAATATTCTAAAATTACTAGCCGCTTTGCACTTATTTTGATGTGGTTTATTTTTCATCTTGTATCCGTATCATTAGAAATGACGCACTATTTGATATTCAGTGTTCCAAAGAATGGAAAAATAAAGTTTTTATAATTCGTATAAAAATATAAGTACTAAAATCAAAGTGGATACCTTGTTACTCTTGACGAAGAATGAAAATGATAATTTGTGCTAGTATATATTTTATCATAATACCTATAGTTTTTATTAAATTGAAAGTTTTTATTGTGTGCAATTTTCCTATTACAAAGCACAGCTTATATTTCGATAAAAAAGCGCCATTTAATTTTTTTCTAAAATCTATATTCGTGCAGAACTTTGCGCTATCTAATTAATAGTTACAATTCGATTCCTAATCGTACTCTAATATCGATCACGACGTTTTTTCATGAATTTTATTTTGAGTACGACTCTATCACAAGCTTCTGTGAAGCCACATCCTACTTAATTAAATGATCATGAAAAGTCTTTATGTATAAGATAGAATACATTTTTAAGGCCTCAAGGTTCTTAGCATTTTAGAGGATTTTTATTTTCTCATAATTTTTTATATAAATACCACATATGATGGCTGAAAAATCTAGAAAACCGGGAAAATCCAGGAATGTAATATTTCAAAATTTTGAAAAAATATTAGGTTTGTATTAATTAAAAAGATCGAAATTGGAAAACACTCGACTCTTGAATGCGATGAAATTTAGTGACTCAAAATTCCATTTGAAAAAATAGTTAAATATTGTAAAATATTGTTATATTTGTAATAATTTAGTTTTAATACTATAAATTTAAAGACGTTTGGAATTTATGGTAATTATGTCATTCGAAAAAAGAGCCAATATTCTATAAATAATACTGACCAATTTGGAAGAATACAACTTTTTCATCAAGAATGTTGAGCTGTGAATATTTTGTTGAATAGAGAGACTTTAAAATTAAATTCATATTTTTGGAAACCAGAATTCTGTAGCAAGTCTCATCGCGATAACAATTAAACTAATAAAAAGCTAATTTTCCACTGAGACTCTAATATATGTACATGAAGATAATTTCCTTCTCATAGCAATGTGCGGTTAAAAGTTTCATTTGAAAAACTTTCACTTTGAAAGTTTCAAAATGCGAAATTTATAATCAATGAAATTTTTAACGAAACTCTGATGTTAATTTTCAACCAAATAGTTTGATTCTCTCCCAAAATGTTGAATTTTCAAGCCAAAAAGACGAATTTTCAATAAAGCAGTTGAATTTTCAAGGCGAAAGTAAGATTTTTCAAAAAAGAAGTTAATTTTTCTACCAGATACTTGAATTTTCGAAAAAACAGTTTAATTTTTAACACAATATTTGAATTTTCTACCAAAAACATGAGTTTCAAACAAGAAAGTTAATTTTCCACCAAATAAATTAATTTTCCTCTAAATTGTTGAATTTCAAACCAAAAAGACGAATTTTCTACACAACAGTTAAATTTTAAACAAAAAACTTAACTGACAACCACATAATTGAATTTTCAAACAGAGAGGTGAATCTTGAAAAAAATAAATTTCAACAAAGTAGTTAAACTTTCCATCAAGTAGCTGAATTTTCAACCAAAAAGATGGTTATTAAAACAAATAGTTAAATGTTCTACCGAAAAGATGAGTTTTTAACAAAGTAGTTGAACTTTCAGCCAAGTATTTGATTTTTTGACCAAAAATTAGATTTTTCAACAGAACAGCTGCATTCTCAACAAATAATTAGACTCTCAACATCCGCTTATAAGATTTAACTATTTTGTTGAAAATTCCTTCTTTCTTTGGTTGAAAATTAATTTTTATTCAACTATTCTATTTTTGGTTGAGAATTGATCATCTCCGGTTGAAAATTCCACTATTATATTTTCCATTGCGAATTTACTTTTTTGGTTGAAAATTCCACTACTTGGCTGAAAGTTGAGCTACTTTGTTAAATATTCATTTTGTTAACTGAAGATTCAACTATTTCGTGAAGATTCACTTTCTTTTATTGTTTGAGAATAATTTTTCAACTGAAAATTTAACTTTTCCATTTTTGGTTGGAAATTGTTCGTTTTTAGATGAAAGTTCAACTATTTGTTTAAAAATTCATGTATTTTGTTATGAATTTATCTTTTTTGCTAGATAAGTAATCTTCTTGATTGAAAATTTAACTGTTTTGTTGATTGTTGAACTGCTTTGTTAAAAAAATTTCTATTAGTCGAAGATTCATCTCTTTTGTTGAAAATTTAATTATTTTGTTGGGTTTTTAATTTTTTGTTATAAATAAATTTTTTGTGACTGCAATTTCAACTATTCTTTTTTTGGTTAAAAACTAATTTTTTGGTTGGAAATTAACTGTTTTGTTGAAAGTTAGTCATTTTGGGTTGAAAATCCTATTATTTTGGTAAAAAATTCAACTATTTGGTTGAAAATTAACTTTTTGGTAAAAAATTCATATTTTCAGGTATAAAATTCAACTGTTCTCTTGAGAATTCACCTTTTTGGCTGCTTGATTAAAAATTGATCTATTTTGGTTCAGAATTACATTTTTCATTGAGAATTCATCCTTTTTGTTTTAATTCGACTGTTTTTTTTTAATTAAAAAGAATTCGTCTTCTTGGCTTGAATACTCAGCTTTTTGTAAATGCAACTGTTTGATTGACAATTAATTTTTTCTAGTTGGCCTTTGTTTAGGTTTAAAATTGAACAAATTTTCTGAAAAGTCATCTCCTTTCGAAAATTTAACTGTTTAGTAGAAAATTTGTCTTTTCGAATAGAAAAGACGTCCCTCTTGGTTGAAAATTGATGTTTTATGGTAGAAAAGTTCTTGGTTGGGAATACATTTTTTTAGGAAGAAACGTCAACTGTCTCATAAAAAACTCGTCTTCTTGGCTTGATGATTCAACTATTTGTTTGAAAAAGCAACTGCTCATGATTAAAGTTTAGTATTTTTTGTTTAAAAATTCGACCATTAGGCTGAAAATTCATCTCTTTCGGTGGAATGTTAATGTTTTTTACAAGAAACGGTAGTTAGAAAATAACAATAAAATAATGTGTAAAATATGAATAAATCTTCTGCACGAAATTCATAAAAAGTGTTTGAATTGAATGATTATCAATCATGACAAAAATGTCCAAGTTTTGCTGTTTTATTGGCATCTGTAATAACATAACAGGTTTATGTCAGTTCTAACTCAGTTTGATCGATATTAAAACAGTTTTGACACTTCTGTTTTAAAGCAAGATGCAGTTTTTGAAATTGAAAAACCTTTTTTGAATATAAATTAGGTATTTTCCATTAATAATAATTATAAGTATAGCTAAAACTGCTAAAGATTCAAAAGTTTTACTGAGTTTGAAACTTTTTATTGAAACTCTCAGCTTAAAGTTTGAAAAAGTATGAATTCCTGAAACCGCACATTGCTACCATCTCAAACCGGATCAGGAATCTTCTGATTCGTTAAGATCTAATTGCCAAACAATCGATTGTTATGAAATGGAGTCTTCACTTGAAAAATTGTGAACATACAAAATTCGACTAATTAAGGCAACACCTGTCCTTTCCGAACATTCAGCTTATTACTAGTCCAGTACTTATTGCTAAGACCTGTTTTCAAAGAATCACTTCTTCCCGAAAAATAGTCCTCAATCTCCTGTAGAGTTTTTCCCTTTGTTTCCGGCAAACACAAATAGAAGTACACAGTTCCGAACATGGATATAAAACCATACAAAAGATAAGTACCATGAACAGTGATTGTTTCATTTAGCAGTGGGAAGGTTTGAACAACCGTAAAGACAAAAGTGTGTGCCGACATTGTCGTGAGACCACCTAGGAGACCACGAACTTGAACAGGATAAATTTCTCCAATCATGACCCAGGGAATCACCAGAAAACCAAGAGTGCAAGCTATCGTGTACATAATGAGACAAAATAGTGGGAACCAGGTCCAGCTAATAGGTATATCATTCGTTATCCAGTAAACCTTGATCCACTCGTAGGTTCCAAATGCCAACATGGAAATACCACAACCAACAGAAGAAACCATTGTCAATGATCTTCTTCCACATCTTCTGCAAAGAATACAGGCGAAAATCGTACATACAAGTCTGACAACACCTATGATGACTGTAGCCAAATATTTGTTTATGGTTGTTCCTGAATCCTGAAAGATTTTGGCTGTGTAAAAGGTCACAGCGTTTGTACCAGTCCACTGATAGATCAAGAAGTACGACATTAAGATGAGGAAAGGTTTGACTGCATTCGGTTTAAGTAAGGCTGTCATCGTTTCCCGGAAACCAGTGAGTCTTTTGATGTTATTCTTGTTAGAAAAGTTAAGAAGCAGGTTCATTTCCTTGTCCAGGTTGTAATTTTTGTCTCTGAACTTCTGCAGAGAAACTCTAGCTTGTTCTGGTTTGTTTCGAGAGATGAGAAAGGATGGTGTCTCTGGGAAGAGGAACATTAGGAGAAGTGCCGCGAGAGGAAGAAAGGCACTGATTCCAGCACAAGTTTTCCAGGATAATATGCTACCTAGTAAATATTCTATTAGCACCCCAGTACTGACACCAACACTCGCGAAGGCAGTTAGCATTCCTCGCAAATGAGGCTGTGTCACTTCACTGGCATAAACTCGAGCCGGAGCTCCAACCATTCCTGATCCGAGACCGGTGAAAAATCTTCCAGCGTAGATCATGTTCACGTTTGTTGCAAAGGCTATGAGGATCCAACCAAAAAGGGCTGGGACTTCTGTGACGATGAGAGAAGCTTTCCTGCCAAATATGTCCATCAGGTATCCAGAGAGCAGGCAACCGATTGGAGTGCCGATGGCTGATGTGCTGGCTGCAAAAAATTGGATGTTTTAATGAGGTTCAGAAAAGAAGGGGAAAATGAATACTTTGGTTCTTTTGATTGTTCAAAGTTAGAATGTTCTGTGTGAAGGCACCCTTCTTCACTTAGTATGAGAAAGCTATTTTTGAAAGGCAATTCAGTGACCATTAGGCTTCCAGGACCAGTAAAAGTAGGAAATGATCAAAAATACGAGTAGTCTTCACTTGCGAAACGACAAAGAAAAGAATTAGTTGATCTCGAAAGTTTTTTCTCGTTTTTCAGCTAAAATAGTTGTCACGCAAAAAATCCTAATGATCACTGGAAAATATGTGAGTCATCTTTTTATTTAATATTATTTGGAAAAAGAGATAAACGTACAAATCCACGTTCTCTCGCTATCTGTGGTGAGTATAGTATCATTTGAATCTTTAAGTTGTGCATTGGCGATGGCTGAAAATCCAAAAACCATTCCGGTGTTAATTGTTCCTAATTGCGCGACTAGCGCTGCCAGGACCTGCTTGATAGCGCTGCCTCTTGCCATTTTATCGTCACTGGGATAACTATAATTTCCATTTGTTCCTAGGGGAGTTTTGTCACTCTTTAAGAGTGTTGAGGTTTGTATCGGTGGCAGACGTCCTGAATCCACAAGCGCCGCTTTTTCTGGGTTCTGAATTTCCGCCGATTTCCTGGAAACATAAAAAGGAGCTTTAATTCATTTATTATTATTATTATCATACTATTGAGCTGAATCCCTTTTCGGGTAAGCGTAACTCGCTTAGTTCTAGGCTTGTTATACTCCCGGGGATCAAGGAATTCATATGGTAAAGGTAAGTAAGGGATGTGTAGGAGAAGGGATAGGTTTTAGATCAATCTAGAAGTTTCGTATTGCTCATTTAAACGAAACACTCTTTCCACAACATCGCTCTGACATGGGTCGCTGATCAATCTTTCTAGAAATCACCCCAGGTAAAAAGCTTTACAGAGTCATCATACATCACGATAAACACATAAACACTGTGACTGATAAACACATAGGAAGATCCAAACTCTTTATCCTAGTCACATCCATTAAGCAAAGCTCTCCACGAGAGTTCATTGGTATTCAAAATCTATTATTTCAGGCGTCACTATTTTTCTTATAAACAATTGTCCTTCATACATCCCTATCGTCGCATACATCTTCTGCTTCCTTTACATCCATACACCTTTTCATGCAAAGCTATTGTGTTTCTACGACTCTTTATATCTCTTCGCTTTAGAGTCTCATTCACACATTTCAACCATTCTTTCTTTGGTCTACCTCTGGGTACGCTACCATTTACCTCACCTGAATGAACTTACTTCATCAAATGACCCCAATTCATTCTCTCAACATGACCAAACCATCTCAGGAAGTTTCTTTCACTCATGTCAATCAATATTTTTTCTACACACCATTCTGTTAGAACTTACTCATGACTGACTTTGTCCATTAGAAAATTATATATTACAATTTTAGCTTTATTTGTTACATCCATTTGCAATTTTGGTATCCCTTTCAGGTTTTTTTTACTTCAGTCGCAATACATTTTTTTTTTCAAAAAACAAATTGCGAGTGGTAAAATGCAACACTGCAGAATTGTTGATATTTGATGAAATATTTCGTTGACATTATCGTCAATCTGAAATTGCAATATCGACTAGTAATAGAAAAATGTTTATTGAAATACAAGACAAATATTGGCAAGATGAAAAAGGATTTTCTTTGGCATAAAACCCTGCATTGCTAAGTGAGAGTATGGATTGAGTTGACGAATGCCACAGATACGTCAAAAATAAATGTTTTTCATGGTCATGCAATCTCTCGATTGCGCCATGAATTAATCAGCTGGTTATTCGCGCAGAAAGATTGTGTTGTTACGAATCGAATCGGTAAAATCTACTGATCCTTCTATAGTGTCCACTGAAAGGATGACAGTCAATTTCACTTAAATTTCATTGTGTCGCCTTTGTTACCTTTGCGTTGCCCACCAATCTAGCCATCCATATCTCTGAGTGAAATGATTCTTTCCCCAGGATCACAAGTGCCTATAATATTATTAAACGAGTCCCAGAAGGTACCTTTCACATCGCCGCTGTCACCATGAACTGGAGCGTAGCATGCTAATAAATAGTCTTCTGATTCCGACTTTCATTCTAACCCATAAAAATCTAGGAGATACGTACTGATACTTTTTAACATGCTGCTTTGTTCCTCATTCATTATCAGACTGACTCCCTTTATTTTGCATTAAAAAACCACCTGATGAGAAAGAAGTTCGTGGTTTGTTTGAATTCATATCATTTCGCAATCAAAGAAAGAATTAAGGAAAAATTGTCTTTGAAAGATAATAGACTGATAACTTCGCTATATTGAAAGATAACTGAAGCAGGCTAACATCTGAGCTTCAGGATTTTCTGTATCTTCATTTATCCGTGAACTTGCGCTTTCAAAAGATCAAAATTTCAAATTTCGAATTTAATACTTTTTCAATAACATCAACTGGGGCAAATCGCTGCTCCAGGTTGAATCGCTACATTATTGTTTTTTTCAATCATCAAAGCCTGAATAATTGAAAAATTGATCATGGGCTCAATAATTTCGGAAATGTCTTAACTTGATGAGTCATGAAAATAAATGAATATACATTGATTTATAAAAAATTAATAGTGCTAAGAATGTGAATATCTCGCATCGATCACTTAACCTTTGACAATTAAAAAAAAAATTGTTGTAGCGATTCATCCTCGAGTAGCTTGTAAAACAAAATTTAATCAAATTCTCCAAAATTTTGAGATCCATCAAACGTTAAAAAAATTGGAATGATTCAAAAATTAATAACTGCAAAAATTGAAGGTTTCAATTTGAACTTTTTTGAGTTGTAGGTTTATGAAGATAAAGCAAGATAAGAAAAATTAAAAACTACAATCGAAAATAGATAACGCAAGAATAGGCCTTTCTTGAACTATTTCATTCGCGGTCTGAAACGCAACAACTTGAATTGATAGTTTGACCGATAAGACCAGAGTACGCGATTAATATAATTTGTTTACATTTTTTTTATATTTCGAGGATAAATTCTAGAAAATGTGTCCACTGTTGGGAGTATTTTGCGAATTTGTAGGTAAAACGGAAAGCAGCTTCGTCAGCTTGTTCAAAGTCAGCTTGACTGCATTGTCAGAGCTCACTATTTATATCGTCTATCTGCTGTCTGGTAGATAACAAGAAACACTCAACGATATTGTTCATTAAAATACTCGTAATTTGCGCGGAAATAATATAGGAAAACAATTGTTGAAACTTAAAATGGTATTCCCTATCTTAATTTGAAAATGTTTTAATTATAATTATTTAAGTACTCGTGGTGAAAATGCAGTGCCCTCAAGTCCGCGATATATATTTTTTCCAAATTTTTCTCGTCTTGAAATATTATTACCGCAACAAATAAAAATCAGGAAGCGAAAATTTTTAAAAAGATTGCTAAATGAATTCAAGTGACCACAATTAACTAAATGAAAAATAATTTTTACTCAGAAGTCCTGAAATTTAGGTACGTCTTCAAATATATAATTTTATTTTTCACAAGATGTTCAATTTTTTTCATCTCGACGACTTCAACCATCCTCATCATTAAATGAACTGTTTATGTAGAGTCAAAACATTATTACCAATTATAATTTGAACACTCAAAAGTTTTTACTAATTAGTGTCCATTTTTAGGGTAAAATATACAATTTCTTTCAAAAAATGAACGTAATTGAATAATTTTTTTCTTCATTAACATACTTTCACAATAATTTGCATGAGTAAACGGATTAGTTTAGTTGTTCCGATTTGACATTAAAGAATGTATACACTTATATCAAAAATATTCAGATCAAACAATGTACATTAGGGCGGAGCGAAATTTTTTTTTTTTTAATTCAGAGGGGGCCCAAAAGTTGTCGTTTGGTACTCAGATCTCCCACAGAAGTTACAGAAAAAAATATATACCTCATACTCGCGCATCCACGATAAACCTCAAAATAGTGAATGATAGCGAATTCTTTTATATTTTGGTACGAAATCAAGTTTTCAATAGATGAAAAGGGTTCTCAAAATTAGTATTTACAACTATAATTATCCTCTGAGAACTATGCAGTAATAAAAAAAATTCAGATACTTTTTTAATTGTTACTCAAATTGAAAAGAGGAAAAAAGATCATGATTTACTTGATTGAATGATATTCTTATTGGCAATAATTTTTTTTTTCGATGGAAAGGATTCTAGAAGTTGAAACTTACACATATTATTACCTCTAAGTGCTACGCAGTACTGAAAATTTCTATACGTCGTAAATTGTCATTAAGATTGAATAAATCGTTAGAAATTATGACTTTTGACTATTTTACTGGAGAAATAATTGTTAAAAGTTCAACTTTTCCGGCTTAAGAATCAACTGTTCTTTGAAACATTCGACTTTTTGCCTTAAAAACTCAATCTTTTTGTTGATAATTCCATCCTTTGGGTTAAAATTTCATCTTTTATGGTAAAAAACTTATATTTTTAAATTGAATATTCATCTCTCTTGCTTAAAAATATTTTTTTTTTGTGAAAATTCAACTGTTATGAAAAATGTATCTTCTTGACTTGATAATTCGACTATTTGGTTAAAAAGGCAACTTCTTTTGGTTAACATTTTTTGGTAAATTCCACTGTTTAATTGAAAGTTATCTTCTTTGTTGGAAAGTCATCTTTTTTGTTGAAAATTCATCTTTTTGTACAGAAAAGTTATCTTTTTTGGTTGAAAATTCATCTTTCTTGGTTAAATCTCTTCTTGTAATAATTAAACTTTTCATGTTAAAAATTTAACTATCTTCTAAAAAAAATTCATCTTCTTGACTTAGAAATTCAACTATTTTATTGAAAATTCATCTCTTTTGCTTCAAAGTTCCAGTATTTGTTTGTAAATTCAACGCTTTGGTTGAACATTATTTTTTTTTAAATTCATCTGATTTCGTAGAAATTTAATCTTTTTTGGTTGAAAATGCTATTACTAGATTGATAATTCATCGTTTCTGGTTACAAATTTTAGTGTTCGCTTGCAAATTGAATTGTTTTGATACAAGGTCATCCTTTTTGGCTGAAAATTCATATTTTTGAGTAGAGAATTGAATAATTTTGTTTAAAATTCAAGTACTTGGTTAAAAATTAAAGTAATTTTTTAAAAATTCAAATCTTTTTGTTAAAAATTATCTTTTTTGTTGAAAATTTGGCTTTTCGGGCTGAAAATTCATTTTTCATGGTAACACAGTCATCTTTTTTCGTTCAAAATTCATTTTTCTTGGTTGAAAATATATTTTTTGGAGAAAAGTAAAATTATTAAGGTTGAAAATTCAACTTTCTCCTAAAAAATTCTTTTTTTTTATTGGAAATTCATCTTTCATGGTCAAAATTCTATTTTTTGGTTAAAAATTCACTTTTTGTGGTTACAAATTCATCTTTTATAGAAGTAAAGTGATCATTTTTGGTAAAAAATTCATCTTTCTGGACTGAGAATTCAACATTTCAGATTGAAAATTGATCAGTCTTTTATAAAAATTCGTCTCCTTTGCTTGAAAGTTCAACTACTTGGCTGTAAAAGCAACTGTTTGATTGAAATATTGGAAAAAAATTTAACTTTTAGGGTTGAAAATGATATTTTGGTTGAAAACTCGTCTTCTTGGCTTAGAAATGCAACCACTTGATTGTGAATGTAACTGTTTGGTTGAATTTTTTTTCTGAAAATTCCACCATTTTTTTAAAAATTCATCTTCCTTTTGTGAGTTGGTTTAGAACCGATCTGTTCAGATTATTCCATTTTTCAAAATAAAAAAAGGTAATGATCCAAATTAATGAAAAAAATATTCTAAAAATTGCTAACTTCCTGAAATTTGTAAACTATATACAAGTGAAATAGATATCTTTTCGTAAATTGAGTTGATCATTAATACCTTAATTAAAAGAAATCTTCAGTATTCATAGACAACCCTGCAGATTGGAACAAATATTTGCTTAGTGTCTCTATTTTAAGATTTCTTGAAGATCGAAATGAAACCTACTTTCTCATCAAAATTTTTTGTTCACTGAAAAAGAACAACTAAAAAGTTCACAAATGAAAAATAGACCTCGAGGCTACCCGCTTTTCCGGCTCGTTAGAGACAAATGTACAAAAAAAAGGAGAAAGAGGGAGAAAAAGAAAGATTCGACAAAAACCAACCTCTCACTCTTTCCTTTATCTGTCTTTTTTATACTACTGGTGGCCAACGTGTTTCGAAGTCAATTTATATTTATGTAATTACACAAATCTGAGATTTGTTTGCAGAAAGCTCGTGCTTCGTCCATGGAACCACCCCAAATGAATAGAGTAGAACCGGGACGGCAAGCATGTTAGCTTAGAGCATCCTTGAGATGCTGTGTTCCAAAAGCATAGATCTTTAAGTCGTCGATATTAAATATATGAGTGACCTTATGCTTGCGATTTTTAGTTTCGCCGCAAAAGTACCCATGAGAATGCAGAAGTGTCATATAAAAGAGGAGAGGGCTCATGGTGTCGCCCTGAAAGACGGCCCTCTGGAAGGTGACGCTGTAAGTTGTCACACGATATTTTCCAGATGAGATAGTAAATCTGAATCACCAAAGGACCATCAATCTCTTTATGCATCCCACTATGCATGGATAAATCTTCAGGCTTTCCAACGGGCAGTAGGAGTGCAGTGCGTCCTAACACCAAACACTGCGAAATGGGCGTCTCCGACTTTAAATATGAGGTGAAGATCCGGACCAGATGTTGGCGGGTATAAGTAAACTTGTTCCACTAGAAGTTCTTGATATCATCTAGTCCGGCAGCGGAGAAGTTCTTCGTGCCCCTCAGTGCTTTCTCCACCTCTTCGGCAGTGGCTGTTGGGCATTGCTTCTCGGACGTTATGAGATTGTCGCACAGCTCCTTGAAGCGCATGATATTCTCAGTGTCTCTATGATATGGGTGTTGAACTTTGTAAATTTCCCTCCAAAAAGTCATGACGTCCTCGGACTTGGGCGGATTTTCGACGAGAACAAGGGAATTGCTGAAGAGGCGTGATGGTTCAGCAAGAAACTGTTCATTATACTTGACCCATCCCTCCCTCTCCTGTATTCTCCACCTTGCGTCAGATAACACCCGTATTTTGTCAGCAATGTGCTGCTTGATGGTCAGCAGTTTTGATGTTTCCAATGTATGATGGTGGATCCTCGATTCGTGAGCGAACTTTTGGACTCTTACCGTAAAAGCCTTACCAGATTTTATGTAGTCAATCGCACACTGAATAGAGGACGCGTTCTGTCTAGCCCAGCCAATCGTCTTTTTCAGTTGACGCAAGCGCCTCTTGATCTCTTGATCTATTGTCGGCTTTACCCTTCGATTTGAATTGCTTAAAGCTCTCGTCGCATCATAATCTAAGCGAGTGATGGTACAGAGGTCGGACGACTCCGAGAGATCCTCACGAAGGACGGCATCCATTTCAGCCAGATCTTCGGGTTTAGGAGGAACCTAGATGTTAATGTTTCTCCTTGTCCTGAAATCGAAATCTTCTCTCGGAGGATGCCTAATTCCCGCGGTTGATGTTAATATTGCTTTTTCTTCTTCGTATGTGACTTATTCTTGCAGTGGTTGGGGAAGCGTTCCGCATACATATCCTGTTCGCAAGAGGTTGTCGGCGCGGTTTAACAACGCCTGTTGCGAAACGTGCGAAAATTTTGGGTGTTTCTGGCACTACAGAATATGCAGGCGCGCCATGTAATTTCTGCGATTAGGGATAATGTTCGCATTGTAGTAATTCTGCAAGTCATTCCTGCGTCGATGTATCCACTTAGGAAGTCGATCATCTCGCCAATTCGTCCTAGTGTTTCCATCCAAATTATTTGCAGAACTCCGAACTCTAGGGCAATCGGCACTGTTTGCCGACCTATTATTGGTTGCTCTACACATTAGATCATTTTGAACTGCATTCGCAACTGGGTTTGGTGTTGTCATAGTTGTTCTCACGAGCAGCTAGGGAAAGGGTTCGCCCACCCTTGCAGAGCTTCACATGCAAGGGTAAGGCATCATACTCCAGGAGGTCGCCCGCTATCACGGTATATATATATATGGA
>JAUMHM010000085.1:2433390-2444804 GCA_032362435.1 Melikaiella ostensackeni
CGAAAAACGAATTTAATACTTGGGTCAATAAAAAACGACGTCTTTCAAAAAACTAGTAAAGATGTCACTGAACAACTCCTAGACTTTGTCTATCTTTTTCTGGAAAACTATAATCTCTACCACAAAAATTAATACAACATAAAATGTGCATTTCGATGAAACCTACAACTTTTGTTTGAAATATTTTTCGAAATTCTTTTGCAAAATAAAAATTCAAGAAAAGTTTTTAGCATACATACTTTTTCGCGTTGGTGAAGGTATCTTAATAAAGTAACACACTTCACATAGAATAAATTATGTAGTGTCTTTTTTTGATGATAAATTATTTACAGATGGCACGAAAGAAAAAGAAAATTTATATTATGCGCTATTAATTGTAAATTCTCTACGTCAATCGCACATTCTAGTGATATTTACATATTAAATGAATACAACAAAGTTTCCTTCGCACTATTTGGATGGAATGTCATTTTCAACACTTTTACAATTTTCATGCACTCCATAAACATTACACGCAGGTATATCGACTTGGAAATAGGTACAGAAATTTACAGAAAATTTCAAGAAATTGCTCATCATCACGAAACAAATAATAATTATACTTAATTCTGACTAATTTACACATCAATTTTCGGAAACTAAAGTCAAATTTTTGTTTACTTAGCGAGGGTTTAGGAAAATAAAAATTCTAAGATAAAATGATGAATTATCTGAATGTTGAATCACTCGTAATCCTGTTTAAAAATATATCCAAATTATTATAAAAAATTATTTGCCTCTTAGTTTAAAATTCTAAAATGAATAAGCTTCGATCGCTTTCAATGCTAATAGCTTCCAAATTTGAACGCCTCTTCTATTTTGTGCGAAATTATTAATTTTTTTTTTAGAATTGTAACTGAAAATTGCTCTGAAAACTCATATCGCAACTTTAAATTCAGTATTCAAAAATCTAAAACAAAATAATGTCAACGTTAATTTCGAACAAAACATAATTTTAAATCAAATTCTATTATGCATAGATTACCTCATTTCGTCAAAATTGCATCATTTGAGCACTAATATCACGATTGGCGTACAAACAATGAATCGCTCACACTTTATCCTCAAAAATCACTTCAACAATGAAATATACTCATTACATAAATTAACATATAATTAAAATTAACATTTCTAGACTTTTATAGTGCTTTTTCTAAAAAATCACATTCGGGGGAAAGTGGAAGAAGAACAAAACTGGCCTCACTATTTGTGTGTGAAATTTGTAAGATCTTAGGTACACTAACGCAAAACCCAGATTTAAATCTTATCATAAATTATTTTTTCTCCATTACTCGTAACACTTTCAATAAATGAATATTTTCTGCGTAAAATTGAAATATACCTTTGTTCAATTCTTTCTCAAAATGGATCATTTTTCTGATGACTTAAGTACATCGAAAGCACACTTATGCTTTGATCTGATCATCGCAAATCTTCATTTGGATTAAGTTTATTTTTTGCTCTGATTCATTTTACAATTTTTGAATTTTTCATTGATTATTGTCTGTGCTTTGCATGTGTATACGATTTAAAAAGAAGATAACGAAAAGGGAAACACACTCCTGTCATTCTTCAGGCTGCGAAACAAGATTGTTAACGCAACTATCACAATTGTTGTCTGATGGTTAATTTGCTGATTTATCCTTCAGACCTTGTCAATTTTTTCTATGTCTTCTGACGCTATTGAATTTAAATTAATGGAATTTTGATTTTTACTATTCGAGTTCGCTTCGCTCTTGAAGAGGCTTGAATTCGAAACTGAGAGATTTGCTTCATTGTGGACTGGCAGGATTCCTGAGTTAGCGTCTTCAATCGCTTTTCTTAACTGTAAAGAAGACAAATTGTAGAATTAATATTTTATGAAAAATAATAATAAATAGATAATGATTTAGATGAGAAAATAATATTGAATGACAATTCATATTACAGAAAAGTTAGGGCAAGTATTAACAAATAAAAAAATTAGACACTCTAATGTTTACACTCAATGACAGAAATTACAATTTTAATTTCCAATTTTAGGTTCAATTTGGAAACTGAATCTCTAGAGTTTAAACTTCCTTTCATTTAGAATTTCATGACTGTTATTTAAGCCTATTTATTTTTTGTATTCATGGCCTATCTTTTCGTAAGGGGCCGTTCTGAAACTGCGTCACGCTATTTTGAAAACTTTTCCACCCCTTCCCTTCTCCGTCACAGATCATTACACAAAGCTTGGAAAATGAAATTCTATTAGAAAATCAATTTTATTAAGTAAAATTGATGTATAGGCACCATAATGAATAATATATTGCATTTCCAACAAAATAGTTGAATTTGTAAACTAAAAAATATCAATTTTCAACTAAGAAAGATGATTTTCCAACCAAGAAAGCTGTCTTTTCTACCATAAAAGATGAATTTTAATTTAAGAGGACGAACTATTAACACAATAGTTGAGTTTTTGACCAACAAAAAATAACTTTAACAAAATAGTTGAATTTTCAACCTACAAAGGTGCATTTCCAACTAAATGATCGAGTTTTCAAACAAAAAAATTGAAATTCAAGTAAAAGTAATTGCATTTTCAGCCAAATAGTTCTATTTTCGAGTCAAAAAGACGAATTCTTCAGAAAATAGTTGAATTTTCAACAGGAAAAGATAAATTTTCAATAAAAACCTGTATTTTCAGCCGAAAAGTATGAAGCTTCTAACCAAGAATGATGACCTTTCTGCCAAAAACATGAATCTCCAATCCGAATGGATGAATTATCAAACAAGCACTTCAACTTTCGAACGAAAAAATAATTTTAATCAAACAGTTGAATTTTCAATCTACGAAGATACATTTCCAAGTAAATGGTCGAATTTTAAAACAAAAAAGATAAAAAATTAAGTAAAAGCAGTTGCATTTTCAGCCAAAAAGTTGAACTTTAAAGCCAAAAAGACGAATTTTTTTAGAAAAGAGTTGAATTTTCAATAAAAACGTTCATTTTCAGCCAAAACTTATGAATTTTCTAACCAAGAAAGGTGACCTTTCTACCAAAAAGATGAATTTTCAATACAAAAGGATGAATTATCAACCAAACATCAGAAAAAGATTATTTTAATAAAATAGTCAAATTTCCAACAAAAAGTTGATTTTTAACCAGAAAAGGTGAATTTCAACCTAGTAAGACGACCTTTCTGCGATGAAAGATGAATTTTCAATCAGAACGAACGAATTATCAACAAAACAGTTGAACGTTCGCCCGAAAAAAATAATGTTGACAGGATATTTCAATTTTCAACCAAATTGCTGAATTTTTTACCTACAAAGATGAGTTTTCGTCCAAAAAGATTAATTTTCTATCAAAAGACGATTTTTTAACAGAACACATGAATTTGCTACCATAAATGAATTATTAATGAAAAAACATAAGTCTCCGACCAGAAATGGAAAAGTTGAACTTTCAGTTTGAAAAATTACTTTTCAACAAAAAAAAAACAACAAATTTTTAACCAGTTGGAATCAACGGAAGAAGAATAACTTTTAACAAAGTATTTGCAGTTCAGTCCTCAAAAAAATCGACGAGTTTTCAAATAAAAAAGATTAAACGTCAAATACAAACAGTTGCATTTTTAAACAAGTAGTTGAATTTTCAAGCCAAAAGACGAATTTTTTCAGAAATCAGTTGAATTTTCGGCCCGAAAAGTTGAATTTTCAATAAACGCTCATTTTCAGCTAAGAAATATGAATTTTTTAGACAAGAAAGGTGACCTTTCTACCACAAAAAATGAATTTTCAATTCAAAAAGATAAATAATCAACCAACCGATTGAATTTCCAAACAAAAAAAAATATTTTAATCACATAGTTGAATTTTCAACAAAAAAGTTGATTTTCAACCAGAAAAGATGACTTTCAACCAAAAAGATTAATTTTCTACCAAGAGACGAATTTTCAACAAAACACATAAATTTGCAGCTATAATAGAATTATTAACTCAAAAACATAAATTTCCAACCAGAAATGGAAATGTTAAATTTTCATTATGAAAAATTACTTTTCAATAAAAAAAAACAACAAATTTTCAACCACTTGAATTCAACGAAAGAAGACGAACTTTCAATCAAATTTTTGCAGTTCAATCCTTAACCAAATTGACGAGTTTTCAAACAAAGAAGATTAAACGTCAAATACAAGCAGTTGTATTTTTAAACAAATAATTGAAACTTCAAGCCAAAAAGACGACCTAATTATAGAATTTTCGAGCCGAAGAGACGAGTTTTCATCAGAACAGTTAAATTTGTAAGCCAGAAAGACGAATTTTCTACAAAACAGTTGATTCTTCCACCCGAAAGTATGAATTTTCAAACAAATAGTTAAATTTTAAACCAAGCGCATGAATCTTAACCCATAAATTGAATTTCCAATAAAGTAATTCAACTTTCAATCAAGTGTTTGAATTTTCATCTGAAAGCCATCAATTTTCAACCAAAGGTGGAATATTTAAATTTTTAGTTAAAAAAATTAATCTTCAACCAAAAAAAATGAGTTTTCAACAAAATAGTTCGATCTTAAACCAATTAAATTAATTTTTAACAGAGTAGTTCAGCTTTCAACAAAGTAGTTAAATTTTCACCAAAAAAGATGAATTTTTAACTAAATATTTAAATTTTCAACCAAAGAGATGAATTTTATAACAAGAAGATTAATAATCTTCCAAAAAAGATAAGAAACTTCATTTTATACCAAATTGTTACATTTTCAAATGAAAGCAATCAATTTCCAATCAAGAATGGAATAGTTACATTTTCATTCAAAAAAATTAATTTTCAACAACAAAAAAAACTAATTTTCAAGGAAACAGTTCAATTTTCAACCAAAGAAATAGATTTTCAATTAATGAAATGAATTTTTAATGAAATAGTTTAACTTTCAACAAAGTAGTTACATTTTCAATCAAGGATATTAGTTTTCTACCAAAAACATGAATTTACAGCAGAAGAAACCAAATCGTTGAATGTTGATCCGAAAACGATCAATGAAAAATGGAATAGTTAAATTTCCAATTGAAAAAATTAAATTTTAACAAGAAAAAAACTAAATTCCAAAGAAATAGTTGAATTTTTAACCAAAGGTATAGATTCTCAACTAATGAAATAAATTTTTAACAAAATAATTCAACTTTCAGCCAAGTAATTGAATTTTCAATGGAGGAGATTTATTTTTTACCAAAAATACGAATTTACAACAAAATAGTTGAATTTTGATCTAAAAACGATCAATAAAGAATGAAATAGTTAAATCTTCAATTTGATAAATTGATTTTTGCAGAAAAAAACGTACTTTCAAAAAAACAGATCAATCTTTGATCAATAAAGTGAATGTTTAAAAATTTTGCTTAAATTTCTACCCAGTAGTTGAATTTTCAAATAAAAACGATGAATTTTCAGCCAAAAATGGATTAGTTATATTTTCAGTTGAGAAAATTAATTTTCAACTGAGAAACGATTTTTCAGAAAAGTAGTTAAGTCTTTAACCAAAGAGTAGAATTTCTAAACAAAAAAGGGGAAAAGGGGGATGTTTCTTAAAAACAGAGAAAGAAAGAGGAATCCTTTGAAAAAGGGAAAAGAGACGATTCGCAGAAAGAATATAAAGTCTGCATTTAAATGATTCACTTGTAACATAAAATCACTAGTTTTCATTTTTCCAAGCAATTCAAAAAATTGTTATTCACATTTATATTCTTCCTGTGTGATGTCACATTCTGAGTTAGCCCCTCCTCTTTATGTCGAAATTCGTCACAAAACCTGTTACCCCCACCCCCCTGACCCGGCAGCGTGATGTTGTTTTTGAACGGCCTCCTAAAATCAGATTCTACTTTTCAGGTACTCTTTCTGAATTCTGAATAGCAACTAAAATCGGAAATCAATTAGATGAAAAGTGATAATGAAGTATTGAGGCTGTAAATAATTAAAATAGAAGGACGAACTTCCTTGAGAGCGACAACCCCCACCAGTCGCCCAATCGCTGTTACGTAAGCATGATTAACTCCAACCATACTAAAAAGACTGTGAACTTTGAGTAGAGATGTCCTTTCCACAAGCTGGAAAGGTGCTGGATCTATATGGCATCTCGAAAAATCAACTTCAAGTGCCATCTCACTCTCTTCCCACATTTTTTGGTCTTCCGCTGACATATCTATAACTCTCTCACGAGGCTGAAACGGAAAAAGAAACTCTTAGATTTGTTAAAAAGAATATTAATTTCATTTTTATTATTATTATACCAATAAACCGATCCAGCCATTTATATATCCGAGTATGATGATTCTTTCCCAAGGATCGCAAGTACCTAGAATATCTTTTAGCGAGTCCCAGAAGGTATCTTTCACACCACTACTGTCACCATTGACTGGAGCATAGCATGCTATAATAAATAGCCTTTTGATTGCCACTTTCATTCTAACCCATAGTAATCTGGGAAATACACATTCATACTTTTTGGCATGCTGTTTTGCTCTCTCATTCATAACCAGACCTGCTTTTTAGCTATCATGTAAACCAACTGTAACAAAAACCATGTGTACCATCTACTCCTGACCAGAGTTCGAGTCCATCTTCTATCCTTCATATCTTACATCTCTTCTTCTTTGTTTCCGCTACACATAAAATATCTAGCTTCCTCACGCGCATCGCATCCCGCAATTCCGTTTCCTTAAGATAATTTACCTGTATAGCATTCAAGCACCCAGTGTTCATTCATCGCTTGAAACTTTTTCGAGGGCATGACTTTCGTCAACAGAAGTGTCAATTCTATCCGTGGCTACATTATTATTTGCATTGTTCATAATTTAATTTCAACATTTGAACAAACTAAGCAGCTAAGTAGTCATGAGTTGATGTGTTCATTCATAACGTCAGTCCCACAAAACTTCGCCCATTCAAAGGAAAGTATGAAAACCAAGCCAGAACCAAAGGAGTTATGATCGGTCTGTGTTGCATACTGAGGAGGGCACCAGCCTGCTGCAGTTTGGTATTTAAGATGGGAAAAGACTATTTATTACTTCATAAATGTGATAAGAATTCTCAACCCTGAATAAAACTTAACAAGCTTTGAGACATCCATAAACGTCAATTACCCTCCAAGAGTTTTCCAAATTTTCAAAAGCTGTGAGCACTTTCATAAATACGCAAAAGTTTCCAAAAATTTTAAATATTCTCACACATCTCTATCAATTTTTGGAAATTTCCATAAGTTTCTTAAAGTTTCAAACATGTCTATCAACTTTCAAAAATTTTCACAAGTTTCAAATGGGTAAACTAATTTTTTTCAGCAACGAAGAAAAGTATTAAAACATCAGTCCGAGAAGAGGTAGGCAAGTGCCCACAGAAAGTGTTTCCTAATCTAGGCCGGGGATCAAATAGCAAGAGTTATAGTTCAAAGGTCAAAGGTCAGGGATGAAGGCCAGAGTTAAAGTCCAGAGGTCAAGTTCAAAGCTAGGTATTAGTGATTTAAGTGGTGAGTTCAAAGGTAAGTGGTCAAATGTAAGATGTTTAGGGTCATAGGTCGAAGGTCAAATGTCAGTGGTCGGAGGTTAGCTCCGAAATATGAAAAAAGAAATAATCATATTGAGCCTTAAGAACATACCAATTGAACTTTTTTAGAAGCAGCTGGACTAGGAACGAGCATTGGATGATGTGGCTGAGGATTGATATCTTCACTGTCTCGTCTATCTCCAGACCCTAATTCTGGATCTGGATCTACGTCCTGCAGTGTGGCAGATTTTCTGAAAATGGCTTCGAATGCAAGCCTTATCCTATGTAAATAGAAAAACAAATTTGTAATTCTCATCACTTATGTTTAATTATATCATTTTTCCAAATCTAATGAATCAGTTGACGTACCTGCTTTCTGCTCCAGTAACCGTTGTATATGGTGTTACAGCTGGACTTGCAAGTGGACTGAACCCTTTCAAGGTAAATGAGTTTGTCTTCTTTAAAATAGATTTTTTTGGTTGGGTACCAAAGACTGGAGAGTGGAATATGTGCTGAATTCAAAAACAGATATTTATCCGTCATAATAAAATGATTAGATTAGTAATTTCAAAGATAATTACTATACAAATAATAATAAAATGTACTCACATGATCTGAACTACTTCCATTGTTTCCAGCCATTGACAAATCCGTTGCACTCTGCCTCTGCATTTTGAGAATATCAGGAGCTGGAATAACCTCAAATCTAGAAGGTCGTCTCGACCTTTCTTGTTCTTTCAGTTGTCTTTCCATTTCTTCTCTCACCCTTTCTGCTGCTTCCTTCTGCATCATTTGAGCAACCTAAAAATTAGGATATAGGCCAATTTTTTAGTCAAATATGGTCAATTAAAAATAATATGTAAATAAAATAGGAATTTTTTTAGGTGTTTTATCATGAGCACCTGTAATCGCCTTTCTCGACCAATGTGTTTCTCTATCAGCTTTATCAGCTCTAGCCTCTGAATGGACCCAAGTAGGATCATCGAATCAGGATTGTCTACTAGTGGAAATCCTCGAAGTTTTCTATTTTCTTTCAGGATTTCTTTTAACCTCTGATATGAAATACCATGCCAGATGTTCTTAACATCTCGTACCATAAAGTCTTCTACGTAAATGTTGTACATACCTAAAAATTAATTTACAAATCAATATAAAAATATAAAAACTGGTGTGATAAGATTTATTGCAATTCATCAGGCTCTTCTTACCGAAAATTCCTTAATGAATGCTTTGAAAAACAATTATTTTGTATTGAGAATATTATTTAAAACATAAGTGTACACTTTCTACTTTCTTCATAGTATAGAATAACAGGAAAGATTATTACAGATTCTCCATCTTCAGCCGGATTTATTAGATTAAGAAGCTGATCAAAATATAAAAATTACCTACCAGAACTAGAGGGTAAAAGATCTGGCAAGTAGGGTAACTTCTTGATGAGGATGATACTGTCATATATACTAGGCTGCAAAAGAGCAGCAATTGCATTGCTAATTAGAACAGCTATCATTACAGGAACAATGTGAGTGATTTGTCCAGTCATCTCAAAGATGATAACGCTCACTGAAATTGTATGTGTCACCGCAGCTGAAAATGCAGCAGCACCAACTGTAGCATATCCACCTGAAAATGTATTCGTACTTTAGATAATCATAATAGATCTTTGCAGTTGAAAAATTTCAATATTCTTAGTATGTGGATGTCGGTTCAAATCTGGTGAAATGATCTCACCTGGAATAATTGGAGTTATGATGCCACCATATCGCACACCAGTTGGGAACCACAATGCCATTGCTTCTCCAACACATCTACCAAGAGCTGCCCCAATTTTAAAAACAGGAATGAAGATTCCAGAAGGTACAGGTACAGTGGAGCTTATAATAGAAAAGACGAACTGTAAATTGAAAAAAGAAACAATTTAAATATGAAGAAATAAACGGTTGGAAAGCAGAAATAGTATTAAGGATGCTTGATAGTCATTTAATGAATGTGGACAATCAAAAGATAAAGGGCGGAGACCGCTCTCCTCTCTATCTTATCATTTTTCTCACATTATTACATAATTTTTCCAGTCCAAAATATTATTCTCAGCAAAATCTTTATAACAGTCTTTTCACATTATTCTCTCTGCAGAACTAGGATTCAATTTTTTACGAATTTTCAACATAAACATGAGCACTCACGTTGGCTTTTCTCTACTTGGTTTTCTATGCACCAATTAAATTACAAAATTTTTACGGAATTCAACAAGATTTTCAAAGTTTATTAGGGATTTCATGAGATTTCAAGGGATTTCGAGAGATTTGAAAAGATTACAAATGTTTTTGGGCATTTCAAAAGATTCTAAAGGATTGAGAGAGATTTTACAGATTTTAAGTGATTTTAATAGATTCTAAGTATTCAAAAAAATTGCCTAATGCAATTTCAGAGAAAATATCAATTTTTTCAAGGGATTTCGCAAGATTTGAAGAGACTTCAAGAAGTTTAATCAGATTTCAAGCGATTTGACTAAATTTCAAGACATACCAAAAGATTTCGACGGATTTTTAGTGATTATGAGGGACGCTAAAGAATTAAAAGCGATTTTTGCGAAATACAAAAAATTTTAAGAGATTTCAAGGGATTTTGAGAGATTCCGGAATATTTCAAAAAAATTCACAGAATTTAAAAGGATTTCGAGAGGTACCAAAGTATTTTCACAAATTTTGAAGAATGTCAGGAGATTTAAATTGAATTTCAAAGATTTGTAGGGATTTGAAGGAATTTCATGAAATTTCAAAAGTTTTCATGATATTTCAAAAGATGTGCAAAGATTCTAAAAGATTTTGGGGGACTTTAACGGATTTCAAGAGACATGAAGCGGTTTCAATGATTCAAAGGGATTTCAAAGAATTTTAATAGATTTTAAAAGATGCCAAAGTGTATCCACGGAGTTTAGAGGATTTCGTAATATTTCAAAAGATTCAAAAGAATTTCTAAGTATTTCCGAATATTATTGAGGATTTTAAGGGATTTCGAGGAACTTTAATGGCTTTTAAAATATTTTAATGGATTTTAAAATATTTTAAATGACTCAAGAGTTTCGAAAAGCTTCTCACGGATTTTGATGATTTCAATAAATTTCAAAGTGATTTAAAAGATTTCAAGGGATCTCATAATATTTTGAAAAACTTCAAAGAATTTTAAGGATTTTCAAATTTTTTAAGAGAATTCCAAGGGATTTACACGGAACTCAATCGTTTTAAAAGAATTTCATTAGATTATTTTGAGAGATTTCAAAAGATTCCAAAGTATATCCACGGATTTTAGAGGATCTGGCAATATTTCGAAAGATTCAACGGAATTTCAAAGTATTCCCGAATATATTATGAGGATTTTAAGGGATCTCGAGGACTTTCGAGGAATTCTAGTAGCTTTTAAACTATTTTAAAGGACTCAAGAGATTCAAAAAGCTTCTCACGGATTTTGAAGATTTCAATGAATTTTTAAGGGATTTAAAAGATTTAAAGGGATCTCATAATAATTATTATTATACCATTAAGCCAAATACCTTTCGGGGTAAGCGTAACTCGTTTGGTTCTGGTCTCGTTTCACTATTGGGGATGAAGGAATTCGTATGGTAAATTTGGGTACGGAATATTTAGGAGGAGAAGGAAAAGGTTTTAGATCAATCTTACAACGTCGATCCGACACTAGTCGCTTGATCGATCTCTCTAGCAATCAACCCAGGTGAAGAGCTTCGCAAAGCCATCATATTAACGGGAATAATTATAACAATTCACTAAGAAAATCTCTACACGTGGGGCCATTAGTATCCAAAATCTTTCGTTTCAGGCATCACTCTTCTTTTTATAAACAATTGCTCTCCATACA
>JAUMHM010000085.1:2457996-2469686 GCA_032362435.1 Melikaiella ostensackeni
TTATGAACTCGGCCCTGACCCCATATTTATTTTCGGAAGTAGATTGTAGGATAAGTAGACAAAACTCACCAAGTATTCGGGGTCTGATGAAATCCTGTGATCCAAATAAAGTAAAATACATCACATTTTTTTGTGAGAAAATGAATATTTTGATAGAACATATTCATTTTTTGAAACGATGAAATTAACACCAAGCAGACAAATTCCGAGAAGGCGATGGCGAATGTCAAACACACTTGACTACAGTCATATTTTATAGACATAACACCAACACTAAATAAAAAAATGCTCTGTATAGCATCCTTCCGCAAACTTAACTTCACAATTATGAAGCGAATTTCGCGATTCAATGCGAAAGAAAAGTGAAAAAGACTTCCAATTTTTTTCAGAACTACGCGACGGAAGATGACAGATGGAGAACCAAGAGAAGCCGATCTAGCAGCGCGCTCACAAGACGGTAGCGGCCACTTTTTGTACTGAAATGATAAAATCGCAGATTACCCAGAGAATCAAGGTCGATAATTTATCTTTTATCTCAAAACTAATTATCGGAATATATAAATAAAAACTAACAATTTTCGTGATGAACATGCATCCTGAAATTATTTTTTGAAGAAATGCAAAGATAAAACACCATTTATAAAGTTATTTAATCAGTTCATGAGTCATTTGTAAATGCATAAATTTACCAACTTTGTCAAATTATTTATTCATAAATACACAAGTCTTTGTTCTTTATAGATGAATTAATGAATAAATAAATTTACCAACTCCGCGAAATCATTTATTTCGAAATTCACAAGTCCATTTTTTGTAAACAAATGAATTTTGTAAGTTGTCAAATTACTTATTGCTAACTTGACGAGTCGCTGACCTTTTATAAATAAATTAATTAACCAATCATGTTAAATTATTTATTTATAAATACACAAGTCTTTGTTCTTTATAAATAAAAAAATTAATGAATTTACCAGCTTTGCGAAATTATTTATTTCCAAATTCACAAGTCCATTTCTTGTGAACGAATAAATTTCCTAAGTTGTCAAATTATTTATTGCTAACTTCACAGTTCACTTTCCTTTATAAATAAATAAATTTACCAACATTGTGAAATTATATTTTCATAAATACACAAGTCTTTGTTCTTTATGAATAAATACATAAATAAATTTACAAACTTTGCGAAATTATTTATTTCCAAATTCACAAGTTCATTTCTTGTAAACAAATAAATTTTGTAAGTTGTCAATTTATTTACTGGTAACTTCACGAGTCACTTCCTTTCATAAATAAATAAATTTACCAATCTTGTCAAATTATTTATCTACAAATTCAAAAGTCTCTGTCCTTTATGAATAAATAAATAATTAAATTAATTCACCAGCTTCGCGGAATTATGCATTTCCAAATTCAAAAGCCTATTTCCTTTATAAGTGAATAAACCTACCAACTTCGCAAAATTATTTATTTCCAAATTCACAAGTCTCTGTCCTTTATGAATAAATTAATTAATTAATTAATTTACCAACTTTGTGAAATTATTTATTCCCAAATTCACAAGTCTCTTCCTTGTAAATAAATAAAAAAATCTGTAATTTTTCGAATTATTTATTTATGGATCAACAAGCCTATTTTCTTTATAAATACATTGATTCGCTAACCTTATGATATTAATAAATCCACAAATCTCTGTCCTTTATGGATAAATAAATAAATGAATTTACTAACTTTGCGAAATCATTTGTTCTCAAATTGTTTGTAAGTTTATTCATTTATGAAAGAAACAGGCTTGTGAATTTGGAAATAAATAATTTCGAAAAGTTGGTAAATTTATTCATTTATTTATTTATTCATAAAGGGCAGAGACTTGTAAATTCATGAATAAATGATTTCGCGAAGCTGGAAAATTTATTTATTCATTTATTCATGAAGGACAGGTTGGTAATTTTATTTATTCATGAAAGAAATTGAATTGTGAAGTTAGGAATAAATAATTCGACAACTTAGGGAATTTATTTGTTTACAAGAATTAGACTTGTAAATTTGGAAATAAATAATTTGCAAATTTGGTAAGTTTATTTATTCAATTATCCATAAAGAACAAAGAATTGTGTATTTATGAATAAATAATTTCACAAAGTTAGTAAATTTATTTATTCATAAAGGAAATAGGCTCTGAATTTGGAAAGAAATAATTTCGTGAAGTTGATAAATTAATGCATTTACAAATGACTTGTGAACTTAGTAAATAACCTAATAAATAGTGTTTAATTTTTTCATTTCTGCAAAAAAATAATTTCAAGATGCATAATTATAACGATAATTGTTAGTTTTTATTTACATACTCCGATAATTAGTTTTGATTAAAAATATAAATGACGACCGTGATACTCCGGGTAATCCGCGATTTTATCATTTCAGTACAAAAAGTGGCCGCTACCGTCTTGTGAACGCGCTGCTAGATTGGTTTCTCTTGCTTCTTCATCTGTCATCTTCCATCGCGTAATTCTTAAAAAATTTGGAAGTATTTTTCACTTTTGTTTCGCATTGAATCGCGAAATTCGCTTCATAATTGTGAAGTTTAGTTTGTGGAAGGATGCTATACAGACTATTTTCTAATTTTGTGTTGGTGTTGTGTCTGTAAAATATGAGTGAAGTCAAGTGTGTTTGACACTTGTTATCTCCTTTTCGGGATTTGTCTTCTCGGCGTTGATTCAACGTTTCAGAAAATGAATATTTTCTATCGAAATATTCATTCTCTCATAAAAAACGCGATGTATTTCACGTGATGTGGATTACAGGATTTCAACAGACCCCGAATACTTGGTGACTTTTGTCTATTTATCCTACAATCTTCTTCGGAAAATAAATATGGGGTCAACGCCGTGGTTATAATTGGGGGCAACCAACAAAATTTTCAAGTCCCTTTATCCAACGTCCTTAATATTCAACCCTTTAATTCAGAAGGCTTGAGATTAGAGTTTTTGAGGCATCCAGTTTCAAGTTGTTCATTTTTAAACAGTGGATTGCTCTCACTGCACTGGATGACATTTTTAGATTGAACGTTTTTCACCTTTCTAGCTAAATAACTGCTGTAACTGTACTGTTAAATAACTACGAGTACATTGGTCTGCTGAAATTTATTCTCCTGTTTCAAGTAACTTACTTTTTCTGTAGGAAGCTGTTCATGCTTTTATTTTTCCTCATAAAGATGACATACTGTCTATGCAGCCAAACATAGAATGCTCCCCCGAGTCCACTCCCAGCTCCGATCAGAGCAAAGACGAAAAGTTCTTGTGGATCGAAAGGAAAATCATTTGTAAAATTAGTAAGAAACATGGCTGTGATCGTCTCTTCTCTTTGGAACCAAATTGCCAGGAGTCGAAACATAGTAGCTCCACAGACAGCAGTGAAAAATCCTCTCCAGTAATTTCTGACAGCAAAGTAGACAGTTGTGACTTCAATGCTGAAGAGGACACCGCCAATCGGTGCAGCAAAACAAGAAGCCACACCAACTGCACAAGCTGCAGCTAACATCTCACAATTTCTGCTTTCATTTTCGTAGATTCCCTGGAAACTGGTCACAAGTTTGGAAAGAAGGGTTGCTACTATACTGGCAATGTGGACGAAGGGACCTTCCTTTCCTAGAGGCAGTCCGGATCCTAAAGTGGCTGTAAGTCCTATGACTTTGGCGACGAGGGTTCGGAAAGTTAGGTATTCCTTTAAGGCAACTCCTCGAAGAATTGTTTTCATTTCTGGAATTCCTGATCCTATACTTTGAGGTGCTACTATGTGAACGAATCCTGCGCTGAAGAGGGTGAGGCAAACTGGTAGAGAGACCCAGGCAAGGTACTGTAGGGCTGGTTGAGATGTAAGTTCCCCGTATAGCCATATCCTGGCTGGTGAAAGAAAATAATGGTTATTGGTGTAGAAGTTGATTTCATGAAAATACACTGAAAGTCTCATATAAGTCCGACTTTGAACAACTGGTTCTTGCCTAAAATGGCCTTGGAAATATAGTGGAGCGACTCCAGTGTCAACAATCAGAGCCGTGTGAACTATTTCCAGTAAGAATAAATAATATTAATTAACTTAATTTCGTACAAACATAGATTTTTGTTATTATGAGGTATGGACCTTTTTTAATAATAAAAGATAATTAATGAAAAGAGAATTCTCCGCATGTATTTAAAAATAAATTCGAAATATGCATCGAGTGTTCGAATTGCCCGCTTTATTAGTACGGTACTGGATGAGTTTTCTGGCTCTAGATTGCCGCTTTCTGTACCCCTTCGACCCTTGATCCTCGAAGGAAATTCTCGAAATGACATATTCCAGACTGACTTATTAGAGACTTTCAGTGTATTAAAAAACAATTAAAATTTCGAAGCTTTTTCAGAGTGGCCGTTTTAATAGAGGGAAAAAATCCCGGTCATTTCCCGGGATTTTTCCGGTACGAAAACATTTTTTACGATCATTGAAATTAAAGAATAAAAATTCCTAAAGCTGAAAATATGTTCATTTGAGGTAATCAAAACTGAACTGCAATTTAAAGCAGTTGAAGTGGAACTCTTTATGAAAGGGAAGCTTACAACACTTTTCAATTGAATAATTTTCAATTTCAAAGATTTGACAAGGGTTCTAAAAGATTTCAGAAGATTTCATAGATTTCGCGAAGGTTTAGAACATTTCAAACATTCAGCAAAAACTTCAAGGTTTCAAAGATTTCAAAAAATTTCAAAATATTTCACGACGATTTCAAAAATTTCATGAAGATTCCAAAGATTTAAAAATATTTCAGAGGGTTTTAAAGATTTTAAAGATTGCAGAAAGATTCCAATAGATTGGAGAAAAGTTATCAAAGTTATTAAATATTTCACGAAGATTTTTATGATTCCAGAAGATTTCTAAGGTTCCAAAAAAATTCAGAAGATTTGAAAGATTTCGCAAAGATTTTAGAGATTTCAGAAACATTAAAAAAATTTCAAAAGATTTCACGATTTAAAAAATTTCACGAGGATTTCGAAGATTCTAAAAGATTTCAAACAGTTTCAAGAGATTTCAAAGATTTCGCAAAGATTTGAAAGATTTGGAAAATGTAACACTGATCTCAAAATATTTCAGAAAATTTCAAAATATTTCACAAAGATTTTGAAGATTAAAAGATTTCGCGAAGATTTTAAAGATTTCAAATTTTTCGAAGAATTTCAGAGCATTTCAGAAAATTTCGCAAAAGTTTTAAAGATTTCAGAAATGTTTCAATGAATTGGAAAAGAGTTAACAAATTTATTGAATTTTTCACAAAGATTTTAATGATTCCGAAGGATTTTGAAGGTTCCATAAAGATTTCAAAAATTCCACAAAGATTTAGAAAATTTCAAAAAAATTTAGAAGATTTCAAAATATTTTTCCGAGATTTCCAAAATATCGCGAAGATTTAGATATTCAAAAATATTTTAAAGATTTAGCAAAGATTTTTAAGATTTCAAAAATTTCAAAAGTGTTAACAAAGTTTGTAATATTCCACCAAGATCTTAATGATTACATAAATATTGAAGATATTTCACAAAGATTTAAAAAATTTCACAAAGATTTCAAAGATTTAGCAAAGATTTTAAAGATTTCAGAGAGATTCCAAACATTTCATGAGAGTTAACAAACTTATTACAAATTTTATAAAGATTTCAAATATTACGAAGTATGAAAATCTCAAAGATTTCGCAAAGTTTTTAAAGATTTCAGTAAGATTTTAGAAGAGTTTACAAGGTTTTAAAAGATTTCACAAAAATTTCCACGATTTCATAAATATTTCAAAAATTTTACAAAGATTTCGAAGATTTCAAAATATTTCAGAGGATTCCGAAGATTTCGCAAAGATTTCAAAGTTGTTAGAGAGATTTCAATAGATTGGAAAAGAGTTGATAGAGTTATCAAATATTTCACAAAGATTTCGAAGATTTCAGAAACATTTTAAAGATTTCAAAACATTAAAAAACGTTTTAACATATTCCACATAGATTTTAAGTATTACATAAAAATTTCAAAAATTCCACAAAGATTTAGAAAATTTCAAACAACTTTCGAAAATTTCAAAATATTTTACCAAGATTTCCAAAAGTTTGCAAAGGTTTTAGAGATTCCAAAAGATTTCAAAGATTTAGCAAAGATTTTAAAGATTTCAAAGATTTCAAAAGAATTAACAAAGTTTCTAATACTTCACAAAGATCTTGATGATTACATGAATATTAAAGATATTTCACAAAGATTTCAAAGATTTTCTAAAGATTTAAAAGTTTTCAGAAAGATTTCAAACATTTCAAAAGAGTTAACAAAGTTATTAAAAATTGGATAAAGATTTCGCAAAGATTTTAAAGATTTCAAAATATTTCAGAAGATTACAAAGATTTCGTAAAAATATCAAAGATTTCAAGAAATTTGAAAAGATTTCACAACGGTTTCAAAAATTTCACGAAGATTTCAAAAATTTCAAAATTTTCCAGAATATTTAAAAAATTTCGCAAAGATTTGGAAGATTAAAAAAATGTCACAAAGATTTCAAAATATTTCAGAAGATGACAAAGATTTCGCAAGGATTTCGAAGATTAAAAAAAAATCAAATAATTTCACAACGATTCTAGAAATTTCACGAAGATTTCGAAGATTCTAAAAGATTTCAAAAATTTCAAAATTTTTCTGAAGATTTGAAAGATTTCGCGAAGATTTGAAAGATTTTAAAAATGTCACACAGATTTCAAAATATTTCAGAAGATTTCAAAAGATTTCAGAAACATTCCAAAAATTTCACATAGATTCAAAAGATTTTGCGAAGATTTTGAACATTACAGAAAGATTTCAATGATTTCATAAATGTTTCAGAAATTTCGCAAGGATTTCCAAAATTTCAAAAAATTTCACAACGATTTAATAAATTTCACGAAGATTTCAAAGATTCTGAAAGATGTCAAAATTTTCAGAAGATTTCAAAGATTTCGCAAAGATTTGAAAGATTTCAAAAATGTCACACAGATTTCAAAATATTTCAGAAGATTTAAAAAGATTTCACAAATATTCCGGAAGATTCACATAAATTTAAAAGATTTCGCGAAGATTTTGAAGATTTCAAAAATGTCACGAGGATTGCAAAATATTTCAGAAGATTTCAGATTTCAGAAGATATCACAAACATTCCGAAAAGTTCACGAAGATGTAAAAGATTTTGCGAAAGTCTTGAGGATTTCAGAAAGATTTCAATGATTTCATAAATGTTTCAAAAATCTAGCAAGGATTTTGAAGATTTTAAAATATTTCAGAAAATTACAAAGATTTCACAAGGATTTTCAAAATGAAAGAAAAATTCCAAAAGATTTCACAACGATTTCACAACGATTTCACAACGATTTCATAACGATTTCAAAAATTTCACGAAGATTTCAAAGATTCTGAAAGATTTCAAAAATTGCAAAATATTTCAGGAGATTTCAAATATTTCGCAAAGATTTAAAAAGATTTCAAAAATGTCACATAGATTCCAAAATATTTCGGAAGATTCCAAAAGATTTCAAAAACATACCGAAAATTTCACAAAGATTTAAAAGATTTCAAAGATCTCAAAATAATTCAAAGATTTCAATATATTTTAGAAGCTTTCAGAGATTTCGCAAAGATTCCAAAGATTTCAGAAGGGTTTCCAAAACTTTCAAAAGATTCATTCACGATTTAAGGCTTTCTATTTTAAATATTTCAGAATCAAATTGTTTGCTTTTGAATATTTGACTTAGAATTTCTCATTTTATATTTAGAGTCAACATTGCAAAATATTTTTAAAATTGTTCTTTTTTTTAAATTAAATAATTTAGAATTGAATGGGTTAAAATGGAATATTTTAGACTGAAACAGTATTCCAATTTGATATGAAGTTGGATAAAAGCGTTTAATTATGATTCTTTCAATTTGGAATTATTTTAAAATTGAAAATAGATCATAAAGTTCCAATGGGACGTTTACATTTGTTTAACTACTAAGACCTTCGAATTGAAACAGTTCAATTTCTATCGTCAAAGCCTGTAAATTGTTTAATTTTGAACAGATTCAGAATCGTCTCAAGAAATCCTTAATTAATCTACATTCACGGATGATCATCTTGAGAACTTTTTTTACACAAAATTTGCAATATCAAACGCTTTCAATTCTTTAAATTGAAAATGTAAGCTGAAAAATTAATGCCTGAAATGGAAAATTTTCCAAGTCGAAGATTTTAGAATCACGCATGGTAAACTGAATGATTTCATAGTTGAAAAAATGAAACTATTGAACGTAGCATTAAAAAAAAAATTGAAATCAAGATTATTTTAAATTGCATTATAATATGTGATATGAAATTTATGATATTTCAAGTGATTGGTTAGATTTTTCATCTATTTTTTAAAATTCCCGATCAAGAAATAAACTCACTACATTTCACGGGTTTCCCCGGTTTCTAATGCAAATATTTCATTCATTTCAAGTTAAATAATAACAAACATGATTCAGAAAATTTTAGATTTAAAACAGCTAAGATAGGACACTCGTATGGGTCAACCACTACCCCTTTAAAAATTGTAATGATAGATTTATTATTTAATGTGACAAACTTCGTATAAAATACGTATAAAGATGTATAAGAAAATATTCCAAAACATGCCGCTCTTGATTTTTAAAAAATTAATTTTTGAGCTTCATACAACTACTTGCGATTTTTAGAAAACAGAAGATATTTTTAATGTATCATGCAAAGAAAGATGCATTACCTACGTTTAAGGGTGGTTTATTTCACCTCAAGGGTACGTTGAAATATTTTTTCATACATCTTTATGCGTATTTTATACAAAGTTTTTTCAAATTGAATAATAAATCTATCATCGAAGTTTTAAAAGGGGTGTAGTTTTTGACTCATGAGGGTGTGTCAGGTCAACTGTTTTATATCTAACATTTTCCGACTTATGTTTGTCATTATTTTACTTTCCGACAAATTTTTACGACTTTTCGGCAAAAACAAAATTTTGTTTATCTGTCATATGAGAAAATACGAAGAGAAAACTTTATTTATTCAGGCCACCCCAATACTTTGTCCTAGTATTATTAACAAAAAAATATATAAAATCATATGGGAATAGGTCAAACGGCTGGAACTCGAATTTCACAACTTTTTGGAAACAACTTTTTTCCCAGTAAGTCTTGGGAGACTTTATTTTCCGTGATCAACGAGGCAGTTCGTCAGAGTCAAAAGAAAATTTTTTTGCATTAAAGTTTAGTAGTTCTCAAAACAAATTTATTATTAGTATGGAAATGATGAAAATATTTGTGTAACTTATTTGAATGGATTAAACAATTCCCACTCTCTTTTCTACAAGACAGTTCCCACTTATTAAGAAAAAATAACATTAAGAATTAGAATTCAATAGTTGAAACTGCTATAAATTCTGGCAGATTATTTTCAACATGTCTGAGAAAATGAAATATGTATCTATAATAAATTTCTTCACTTATTTGTTTTTCTTGAAATAATAAAGACTCTTTCTTCGAATAGGAGAAATTTCTATGAAATCAGACAAACCGGAGTTTCCTTTATGAATAAAACGAATTGAATATCAGTTAGCATTTCTGGAATTTCCGCTATTAATATTCTGATGAATGATTCTGTGACACGCTATTTTACTTTGATGCTATCCTGAAGTATAGTTTATAATTAGCTTGGAAGATTAAGTATTGAAATATGAAGTATTTTTCCACGCGATATTCTAAGTATCAAATATATTCGCAACTGAAACTTAAATTTTTGTAGAAATTTAAATTTTGCGTAACTTAGAGTGTTCTATAATTATGAACTTTCATCTGTTTCAAATTTAAGTGACTTCAAATGTATAGTATTGAAAATTGTATAAACTTTGAAAACATTTCATGTTATAGTATAAATTAGGGATTAGTATAAATTAAGGATTCTCGAAAAAAAGAATTCCGAATCTCAGCTTGTATTTTCAATTTTTTTGTTCCTTTTGGTTGAAAAATGAACCACGTGGAAAGAGAAATAAATCGGATAATATTTGAAGGTCTTCCATTACGAATTTGTCTGTTTTCACAAAAAAATCCACTTTTCGTAAAATATGCGGCACATTAAAATGAGTATTTTTGTTTCTATTTATTAAATTAGTTGTACATATTTGAGGATATCTGCGAAGAAAATTATTCTGAAGAAGCATTAATTATCCATTCCACTTACTGCGATGTCTATGATACACACTTAAATTATATTTAGGTTCTTGAAAAACTGTTCATATTAACATGTCAAACTACTATTTTTGAAAAAATGGTTTATGTGAATTTTTCGTTCAAGAGCACAAAAATAATTTACATGTTAAGACCTCTGTTTAAGACCTCTCACTGAGTATAATAGATAAATGATGCTTCTTTGTAACAATTTTCTTCATACATCTCCTCAAGTATGCGTAACTAAAAAAAGGTTATGATAAAAAATACTTATTTTAATGAGCCGCGTCTTTTATGTTCTGTATAATTTTGCGTCACGATCTGCCATTTTCGAGAAAAACTAATTCTTCTGTAAAAAAACACAAATTTAAAAGCTCTCGAAATCCGGATGCCCAGTCATTCGTACTATTCATTAAAAATACTTTTATATTCGAAAATGTATATGAACCCAAACAAACATTGTAGAATACTTCCAGTAAATTCCACTGACTGATTACATTTTTACTTATTGCTTCAGATACTTAAGAATTCTTTTAATATTTTTAAAAATTTCGCAATATTTTACAAGGCGGCCGCAGGTCCGGGAAGGCCTAGAAATCAGGGAAAAGTCAGAGAATTTGAAAAAAAAATTTTAAAAGTCAGGAAATTTCTATCAAAGAAATTTTAAATGACTGTCAAGAATAATAAATTTTAAATTTTAAAGTTTTGATTTTAATTTCATTTGTTCCATTTATAAAAGATTCTATTCATATTAAAAATGTTACAAGATTTAATTTCTTGTCTATAAATATTAATGATCAGGGAAAATTAACAATTGGCGAGGGTAAAATCAGGGAAAAGTCAGGGGATTCGAAAAATGAAGTTTTGCGGCCACGCTGATTTTAAAATGCCGTTAAAAGATCTTCAGTAGTTTTGAATTTTCATTAATAGTCATGAATATTCTATCAATTCAATCTGATTAATCTGAAATATTTTGAATTTTTCCCGAAAAACTTAGAATATTATTAGACATTTTTTATTTCTGAAATTCTCTGGAAATTCTGCGATATTCGTAATTTTTATAGAATATACTGTAGGGTGGTTTATTGAAATTTTTATTTCATTTTTGTAGTTGTTGATCCTTCTTAAACATACATAGCAGTTTTAGAGAAATATTTTGTGAATGAAAATTGTAGCTTATGCAAAGGACGAAACTCTTCTTTGGTTTTCGATTAAAGAAAATATTAATAAATAAATAATATATTCGGTGGAAAATGAATCTAAAAAGATTAGAAGTAAGAACACCAGACGGGCAATCTTGCAAACCTGGGTTCGAATCCCAGCGGAGCTAGAGAGACATTTTTTCACAACCTATATAATCAATATCAAAAAATAATAATCTTAGTATGTTTATAAATTTAAAAAAAAAAACAATTACTGACCATTATTGCACATAGAAATGCCCCGAT
>JAUMHM010000085.1:2474513-2486643 GCA_032362435.1 Melikaiella ostensackeni
TCCTAGCAATGCCAGAAAGACCCAATCTTCGCCGAGCCTTGCTCCAGTGTGTTTCCAGGCGAAGGCCAACAGTGCCACAAGTTTCCTGCATAAAGGACTTCTCGTTGACTTTCTGAGCTCCTCGGCTCTCGCCTTGTCCAATTTTCTTCTCGATTTTTGATGTGACTTGAGTCTTCGTGCTTCTTCCTTTGCATATTCACCCAGATCTTTCGTGTAGCGACCATACATCTGTATTAAAAGTGCAAAGAATAACAGTGATCATATATGACTAGAACCATTAATCTTATTGCTTGTCTTTGATCTTATCATTCGATCCGACAAACAAATCAGATTTTAGACATGCAATATCTGAAAAACCTTTTAAGATTTAAGATATAGACAAAGCGTTAGACTAGGCGTAAGTGAAGAAAGTGAGCTTCAGAAATATAAATAAAAATAAGCACGATATTGAAAAATGAAATGATTGCAATATACATACTAGTATTATTCTTCCTTTCTTCGATTTTTTCACGGCTATGGTTCATGACTGTGGCAGGATTGGCGCAAATATGGAACCCGTTTTTCGAACTTTCCATCTTTTCCGTTTTTTTGTTATCATTCTTTGGAGAAGGAAGTTTTGGTGTAAATGAAAATGATTAGAGATATTTTTATCAAGTATATTTCACATTTTAATTCAGAGAAATCATATTGTTCAACTAAATACTGTAACGTTGCAAATTTTGCAACGCACAAGAGTCAATCTTAAACATAAAATAAATGGATCTCTGGCATTTCGGGGACCACACGATGCCTGACGGCTCGATTCGTTAGCATTTTTTATAACGTAGTTTTAGGCTGATGTGTTTCGATTTTTATTTTCATTGTATGTACTGCCTCGGAATCAAAATCGTCGATGGACAACGAGGGACATCGAGAATTGAAGGACATCAGGACATTTAACTCGGATAACTACTCCTAGATGAGTGAGGCAGAATTCAGTTAGTAGCGCCATCGTCCGCCATCCTTCATTGCTACCAACCTAACATCCCTAACCTCTCCAGGTCAATCATTGGTGAGATACCGAGAGGCCGAATTACTCTAAACAAGTCACTAGGTTCCACCGACTCCTCCGTCTGGCGCGAGACTCTACAAGGATATGGAGCGCATATGAATAATGTTTTCGAATTCAAATTCTTCAACGATGGTAGCACTGCCAATTTCTGACCTCCAATCATAGTCGAGCCTCCCATACGCATCCCACTAGAAAAGACCAGGGTTCTGTCCAATCAAAACCGTGCATTGAGTTCGAGGAGAATACCGACTTGATGAGCGGAATCTCAGTTCAAGACTCGCTATCTTCTTTCTGCGAACTCCAAAGTAGTCAGTACGTTACGAAATTGCTCTTAAAGTTTCAAGGAAAAAAGAAGTTGGACACAGCCCTAATCCCTTCCTGGAGACGATTAACATCGCACTCGGAGAGCCTTTTCCCAAAGAGGACAAGTTCCAGTTGTTTATTAAACGAATCAGCCCAGTATGTTCCAACCCAATTTTTGTGGTTGAGTGTGAAATCTCCAGCCCTTTTTTACCCCTTTTGATTTGTGCCTCGAGGCAACTAAATTATTCTTGTAGTTGACCAAGAAAGGCTCATAAAGTTTCTGTTGACCATGAAAGTCCTGAAATTCAATTCAATTTTTGTTGACCAAGAAAGTCCTAAGATCAAAACATTTTGTAGTTGACTAAGAAAGTCAAAATTCCATTCTTCCTAGGAAACTGAAAAATTATATATGATGAAAATTATATGATGGTTTTGAACTGCCGTTATGAATTCTTACACGATTAGTTGTCTCTTTGATTACAATATGTGTATTGCCCTTTGTCTACTTGCACTCCAAAATTGAGCCTCCCAATATTTTCTTGTTTCCTAAAATAGTTGCAACCCAAATTAAGTGATTTATCACCTATTTTCTTGACTAGTGGACCCCCCCCCCTTTACTTTTGTGAAACCATTTGGTCGCCCAGAACCTAACTTAAATTCCCAAGCACGTGGAGTTTCGAGAAAATAATTGATTTTGGTTAATTTAAACAATATTTTGATTTGTAGAATCACAGCATTACTAAAAATGTGTAAAATCTAAGAAAGAGGTTCATGTTAATTTTCTTTGAGAAATTTAGAATTGTTATTCGAGAATCAAAATGTATTTCAAAAAGATACTGTCAATGAAAAGTAGCCTTTAATTGCATAGAATAAATTAGATTTGTTAATGGCTATTTTAACTGATCGAGTTATTATTCGTAATGTTGAGAAACCTTTTTCCTGGCGAACCATCCCCTCTACTGCTTTCGTAAGCCACTGAGCTAGCCAGATGTGAGGATAAATTCGTACCGGTACATCTTAACTTCACTATTGTCGTTTTGTTGAGATGAGTTTAGAAATTGAAATTAAAAATTCGAATAATTTTGATTCCTTTTGGGACTTTGCTTAATCTGTCGTTAATTTGTTGTTTTTGACTCAAGAAATGTATGGCGCCCGGCACAGCTTGTTGTGTTAAATTAGTTTCGAGGTTACGGTGCCTCAACTCTCCATATACCGCTTCTCGTCTTACCGCGTCCCTAGAATTCTGCCAGCTCGCACTCGTGGACGAGGGAGCTCGGCGGACAGGGAAAGACGCGCGGCGTACTTGAGGCAATCACGCAATACCGTAGCGACAAAGCGGGCAGCTCGCACACTCGCGTACATATTTTGCATTCATTTTTAATACATAAAAAGGTCCATCCTTTATGATAACAAGAATCTACATTTGTACAAAATACAGTTAATTAATATTATGTATTCCTAATGAAAATAGTTAAGGTAGTTTAAGTGGTTGTAAAATAATGTGGAGCGAGCGACGGCCCTCGAACTCGTTAAATTGAGAAAATAAATTGCATACAAAATAATTTAAAATACAAGTATCTTAATAGATGTGCTGCATGGATTTTCGAATTCGCTAATAATTCCCATAATTTTCATTTTTTGAGAAGTCCCCGATGCTTTAATTTCAAAAATCAGTACCTACTTCGATTAAAACTGTATCTTGTGCTATTGCTTTTATTCTATATATGCTTTAAAAATAGAACTTCCTAATGAAAATTTGGTGTTAATATGATATATGGATATTAATTTGGATGGCTTGGAAATTACTATACCTTTTGCATGCAAAGACAAATTTTTATTTTATTAAGTAGTAAAGGGGTCTCTGAAGAATGTTTATCAGCCAAAGGGAGGAAGAAATTTTGTGAAACCATCAAAATTCTATTTACTATATTCTTGAAGCAAAGGGAACGTCCATTAATTACGTAAAGAGGATTTTTGAAATTTCAGACATTCTCCCCCCCCCCATTGTAAGGATTCATAAGATTCTTGTGCCCCCCCCTGTTACATAAGATTACATATGTTTGACTTAATAATCAACAGTAATTCAATTATTTTTACTGTAAACGAGATTTCAAATTATATGGGAGATTTCCAGTTACTTAAAAGGATTTCAACAGACTTGAAGGCATTTTGAGGTATGTCAAAAGACTACAAAGTACTTCGAAAAATTACAAATATATTTTAGATTTTTACATATAGAATTTAACAAGATTTTCAAAGCGTTTTAAGGATTTCATGGGATTTCAAAAGATTTTAAGGGATAACAAAAGTTTTAGGGCATCTCAAAAGATGTCAAGGGATTTGAAATTTTCTAGGGTATCTTAAAGTCACTGACTAGCGTTACGAAATTTCCCGTAAAACCAACCCGGTCAAGTACTCATATAGCAGTAGGGCTAGAGTTACGGAAAATTCCGTCATATTAATCCTGAACGAGCTGGAAAGGGGTTGGGCTTACGGAAAACTCCGTAGCGAAAGACAGTTCGTATTTTAAAAGATTCCAAGATATTTGAATATATTAAGGAATTGCCAAGGATTTTGATGAATTTCAAGTATTTAAAAGAAAATTTCATTTTTTAAAAGGTTTCAAGGAATTTTAAAGACCTTAGGACATTTCAGGAGGTTGCAAGAAAATTTCAAGAGATTTGAAAAAAGTGAAGAGATTTCGAGATATTTCAAAGAATTCAAATATTTTAGGATACGTATTTGAAAAGCTTCCAAGGGATTTTTGAAGATTTGAAAGAATTCAACATATTTTAGGATGTATAATTAAAAAGCTTCCAAGGAATTCTTAATAGATTCCAAGACTCGAAAGGGATTTGAAGATATTTCAAAGATTTTGAGATATTTAAGAAGTTTCCAAGGAATTTTCAAGAGCTTCCAAAAATGTGAAGGGATTTCAAAACATTTCAAACGGTTTCCAATATTTGAGAGAATTTTAAAAGACTCCAAGAGATTTCCAAAGGTTTGGAAGATTTTTAAACATATTAGGATACATTTTTTCAAAAAGTTCCAAGGAATTTTCAATACATTTCAAGTCTTAGAAGGGATTTTAAGAGACTTCAAAGATTGACAGATAATTCGAAGAATTCCGAGGAATTTTCAAAAGCTTTAAAAAATTACAAGCGTTTCCATAAAATATTAAAGGATTCGAGATATTTTAGGGCAGTTCAAAAGATTCCAAAGGATTTCTACAGATTTGAAAGAATTTGAAACATTAGAGGATATTTCAAAAGATTCTAAGAAGTTTCCAATAGATTTCCTGAATTGGAAAGAAATTTGAGGGATTTGAATGACTTTAGGGTCGCTAAAAGATTTCAAGAAATTATAATGTCTTAAAATTACTGGGTATATCTGGTACAATTTCAGTGAGAATCTCAATTTTTGCCAAATTTTAAAGGACATCAGTAAATTTTAATGGGATTTTGAAAATTTCAAGGGATTTCAAAAGATTTACAAAGATTTCAAACGATTTGAAGGGATTTCAATGGATTATTAGGAGATTGAAAAGAGTTTCGTTGATTTCATACGATTTCAAAGGATTTTAGAAAATTTCAAAATATTCCGAAATATATTCACGGATTTTAGAAGATTTTGTAAGATTTCAAAAGATTTGACAGAATTTAAAAGCATTTCCGAAAATAATAAGGAATTTCAAGGGATTTCGAGGAATCTTAATGGCTTCTAAAAGATTTCAATAGATTACAAAATGAGTATTTTGAGGGATTTAAGGAGATTCGAAAAGATTCCCATGAATCTTAAAGATATCAATGAATTTCGAAGAGATTTCAACGATTTTAAGGGATAACAAATGTTTTAGGGTATTTCAAAAGATTTCAAAGTATTTGAAATGTTCTAGGGTACTTTAAGGGCGTTACGGAATTTTCCGTAACACTAACGTGATCAAGTATAGCGCTAGGGCTAGAGTTACGGAAAATTCCGTAGCGGCAGAGAGTTCGTATTTTAAAAGATCCTAAGATATTTGAACATGTCAAGGAATGTTCAAAGATTTTGTTGATTCTTAGGTATGTATTTAAAAAAATGCATAAAGTTTCAAAAAAAATTCCAAAAGAATTTTTAAAAGATTCCAAGGAATATTCAGTAGGTATCGAGGATTGAAAGGGATTTCACAAGATATAAAAGATTTTTAATATTTTAGGGTATCTTGAAAAATGTTAAGGGATCTATAAAGATTTGAAAGAATTTGAAATATTTAAGGATACATATTTTGAAAGATTCGCAGCAATTTTCAATAGACTTCAAGACTTGGAAGGGATTACAAGGATTTCAAAGATTTTAGGATACTTTGAAAGTTTCCAAGAAATTTTCAAGAGCTTTGGCAAATATGAAGAGATTTCTTGAGATTTGAAAAAAATTTGAAATATTTAAGATACATATTTCAAATGATTTCGAGGAATTTTCAATAGATTTCAAGAACTGGAAGAAATTTCAAGGGATTTGAAATATTTTAGGGTCGCTAAAAGATTCAAAAGAATTGATTTCTTTAAACTACAGCGTATACCTGGAACAATCTCAGACAGAATCTAATTTTTTTTTAATTTTGAAGAATATCAGTAAAGTTTTTATAGAATCTCGAAGATTTGAAAGGACTTTGAAAGATTTCCAAAGATTATCAAAGATTTCAAAGGAATTCGAGGGATTTCAATGAATTTCAAAAGATTCAAATGAGTTTTGATGATTTCACAGGGTTTCAAAGGATTTTAATAGATTTTGAAATTCTCTAAAGTATATCCACGGATTTTAGAGAGTTTCGTGAGATTTCGGAAGATTCAAAGGATTTCAAAGGATTTTTTAATATTATAAAGAAATTCAAGGGGTGTTAAGGAATTTCAATGGCGCTTGAAAGACTTTTAATAGATTTCAAAATAAGTATTTTCAAGGAATTTAAGGAGATTCAGAAAGATTTCCATGGATTTTAAAGATTTTGAGGGACTTAAAGGGATTTCCACGGATGAACAGATTTCAAGATTCAATTTCTTGACTCTATATTTATTAAATTTATGAAATGAAATATTACATAATAAGAAGGAAATAAAACGAAAAAGGATATAATGTGTATAATAGTGTAAAAAGTACTTTCAACAGCAGAAACAGGTTCCAATTAGCATTATTATATTTCTAAAGGAATAATTAGAAAGAGGAAACTCACGTGAGAAATGCTTTTGCCGCCTCAACCCCTTTAGGAATGATTCATAAGATTTCCCGGCCTCCACCCCCCCCCCCCTTCTCCCAATAAAAGGATTACGTAATTAATGGACGCTCCTAAATCAAGATGACTCAAATGTTTACGCCAATGAATATCTATTATTTTTATTGATACTGAAGAAGGGGGTGGTGGATAGGGGCCCAAAGAAATTGGACTTTTTGGATTTCGCAAAAGATATCCCATAAATTCCTTTCCTTTGGTGAAAAATTACTGTCACAAATTTTTCTTTTTTTTTTATTAAATTGTTTACAGGTTCCGCTAGGTCGTTTTATGTCTGAAAATTAGTTTTCTTAGTTTTCAATTTTTGAATAGTACAAATTTAAGGCTAAAAAATTTTTGTACCTCTGGAAATTATTTGTTATTTATTAAGGAATAAGCCTTAAATTTGATAAAACAAAAAAAATGTTTGGAGATATTGTCAGGCTTAGAATACAGAAATTTAGAATTTTGTTACAATCAATGGTCTGAAATAGCCCTTAAACATTTTTTTTCTGGATTAATATGCACACGACTTCTTTTAGAATATACAGAGAATATTTTCCCAAAAAAATACATTCAAGATATTCACACCGGATGACAGAAACAAATCTTGATTTCGAAATACACATTTTCTGCAATTTAAAGATTCCTATAGTACTCTAAAATGTATTTCAGCTATAATTTACCCAAAAGGAATTGAATCTATTGAATTCCTTCGAATTCTTTTGAATTCACCATGAATTATTTGGCATACCTTTGAAATCCACTGAATTCAGTTGATCTTTTTTGGATTTTTGATAGTTTTAATTCACCCTAAGAACTATTAAATTCACTTTGAATTCTTGTGAATTTAATCAGGTTTGCATTTAATCCCATTTAACTGGACTCTATGGAATATTTTTGGATTCAAAAAATTTATGTTGTATGGAGTTGAATTTTTTCAAATACATCTTGGATTTGTATGTATTTCATCAGATTCTTTTGAGTTCTTCTAAATTCACTAAGGTTTTACAGAAATCAATGAAATATTTTGGATTTTTTTGCAAATCATTATAAATTCACCCTGAGTTTTTTTATTTCACTTAAATTCTTCTGAATTCATTCAGTTCTACTTGATTCAACGGATTTTTTTATTTCTGTTTCAGTCTTTTTTTTTAATTCACCGTGAAGACTTTAAAATTCACCTTGGATTCTTAAACATTTCATCAAATTCTTCTGAATTTCCTTGAATTTTTCTAAATTTACTTCAGAGTTAATGAATCCATTGAATTTTATTTATATTTTGAAACTGTTTTCAATTCATTTGATTTTTAAAAATAAAATCCCCTTGAATTTTTTATGATTTCATTAATGCTCAGTTCCCTTAAATTCCTAGAAACACACTCGAATTTTAGTTAATATATTGGTTTTTTTAAACATTTTTTTTCAATTCACGTAGATTCTGTTAAATTCACCCTGAATACTGTTCACTCCCATTTTACTCCACTCAACGGAAATTTTTTGAATCTTCAAAATTTTGTTCAATTCACTGAAATTCTAATGAATTTCATCAAACTGTCCTGAATCCCCTTGAATTTTCTAAATTCTGTCCTATTTTACTGAAAATTCTAGTCGCTTTTTGGATTAGAAACTAGTCAATTCCTGTCACTTTTTCGATTTAAATAGGTCATTTTTTTACATTTTTTAAGTAAATTAAGCTGCGTTAATTTATTGTTAAGTTGTTTATTTCATTATGAATTTTTTATTCATTTATTATTCTTCTTATTATAAATTTAATGTTTAGTTAATTCATTGGGTTTTTTAAATAGATTTTTTTCAATTCACGTGAATTCTGCTGAATTCACCCTGAATCCTTTTCACTTTTATTTTACTCCATTCAACGGAAATTTTTTAATCTTTAAAATTTTGTTCAATTCACTCAAATTCTTACGATTTTCATTAAAGTCTCCCGAATCCCCTTGAATTTTTCCTAATTCTGTCCTATTTCACTGAAAATTTTAGTCGCTTTTTGGATTAGAAGCTAGTCAATTCTTGTCACTTATTCGATTTAAATAGGTCACTTTTTCACATTTTTAAGTGAATTAGGCTGCGTTAATTTATTGTTGAATTGTTTATTTCATCATGAATTTCTTATTTGTTCATTATTTATTTCATTGTAAATTTAATTTTATGTTAATTCATTGGGTTTCTGTAATATATTTTTTTCAATTCACGTGAATTCTGTTGCATTCACCCTGAATCCTGTTCACTCTCATTTCACTCCATTCAACGGAAATTTTTGAATCTTTAAAATTTTGTTCAATTCACTCAAATCCTAATGAATTTTACTAAACTCTTCTGAATCCCCTTGGATCTTCTAAATTCTGTCCCATTTTACTGAAAATTGTAGGCGCTTTTTGGATTAGAAACTAGTCGATTCCTGTCACTTATTCGATTTAAATAGGTCACTTTTTCACATTTTTTAAGTAAATTAGGGTGCGTTAATTTATTGTTAAATTGTTTATTTCATTATGAATTTTTTATTTATTTATTATTTATTTCATTGTCAATTTAATGTTAAGTTAATTCATTGGGTTTTTGTAATATATTTTTTTCAACTCACGTGAATTCTGTTGCATTCACCCTCTTTGGATTAGAAACTAGTTCATTTCTGTCACTTTTTCCCTTTCTTCAAGTAAATTAAGCTGTATCCAGGCTGTATACAAGGCAATTCTGCGTTTTTATAAGTTTCGTTAAGTTTTGTTCACCAGTTTTATCGAATTTTGAAATGCCAAAAATAATGCTCGACATAAATGATAATAGATGGTGGGCCTCAGGCAATAGGGTAAAATTATGTACATTACATGTAAAAATGATGAAAGAATTAAAATAATTTAAAAAACTTGAAAATTTGTCTCTTTTGCTAGTGTTATTTCAATTCTTCTATTATTTTTACATGTAATGTATATAATTTTGCTCTATTGTACTAGTCACACTTCATATTGTTATTAATATCAAGCCTTCTTTTCAGAAATTAAAAATTTAATGAAATCGTTAAGCAAAACTTATCAAAATTAATATGAATGCAGAATTGCACTAAAATCGAGATATTTAGGGGCTATTTCAGACCATTAGTTTCAATGAAATTCTATATTTTCGTATTCTAAGCTTGACAAAATCTTCAAAAATTGTTTGTTTGTATTGTAAAATTGAGGGCTTATTCCTCAATAAATAAAAAGTACTTTCTAGGAACGAAAAAATGATTTAGCCTTAAACGTGTATTTAAAAAAAATTGAAGGAACCTCTAAACAATTTTTTAAATATAAAAGAAAATTTACGGCAGTATTTTTTTCGCTAAAAGGAAGAAATTTAGAAGGTAGCGTTTGCGATATTAAAAAATTCAAATTTTTTCGGGGCATTCTAGTGAAGGGTGATTTTTTTAGTAAATTTCTGAAAATCGCTCTAATTGATCCTAACGCGACCCAAGCGAAATTAGGGCCGGTGAGCAGGCCTAGATTCGAAAGGGAGCCTTACACTTACAACGAAGTCATCGTTGCAGACAAAGTAGGCCTTGTTCAGAACGCTGGCCGGCATATGAAATTATCTGAAAAATCCTTTATATTTTCCTGGATTTCAAGTTATCGGCCAACTACACAAACACTCGAAAAGTACAAGTTTCTTTTCCCGCACTAACATTTTTTCAATTTTCTCTTGTTTCAACCAACACTTAGAAATTTTCTGCAATTTTATTTCACATTTTTTTTTAAATGACACTCCATTATTTTCCGAAATACGATAAACCATATAGACACACTAGATATTGAAAACTCATTTTAAGGAAGTAAGATTCGAAATCGTTTTAAATTAAAGACACAATCCGAATTTTACGGCCAATATATTCAAATTTCAAGTTTAATTACAACATTTCACTTTTCAAAGACTGCTTTTTTCAAAATAAAAGGAACGAGTGTAAATATGAAAAAACTAATGACAATTCACTCAATCGTTTCGCAACTTCCGATATTATTTATTTGTATTAATCGTCACCAATGCCGATTTACATTTAGGGTGCATTTGCGACCCCCGCCCGGACGTGAAATTTCGAGAGACTGACTCCAACTCCTCATCTCCTCTCTAGGCTGGGTTGAATTTGTCGAAATTTGGCAAGAGTCAAAATTTCTATTTTTACCAACTAGCCGCCTGTTAGCATCCTATTGTTTATACGTTGAACTTAATATGTCACAAGACACTACAGTCGTTTACAACTGTGCAAGTGACACAGGTGCCATTGATTTTCGAACCGTAAAACGTAGGAAGTCACATTTTGTAAATACGCCTGAATTTAAAAACAAGACTCGTGGATGATAACTGATAGCCATAAATTTGTCAATTATAATCTATTGATGATCATTTATAAACGAAATAATCATGATTTAGTTCAAAAACATTTTTTTTTAATAGAACAGATAAAAATATAATTGAACCGCTCCCGATCAAAAGGAAATATGCGTGTATTCAGCCTGAGAAGTATTATCCTGAAAGTCAATTTTTAAAATCGTTCGAAATTCAAATTTTAGGACTAATGCTTCTAGAGAATTTCAAGGCGCATCTTTTTCTCTTCTTGCAAAAATTTGTAGATTTTGTAATTTTTTTAGTAATTGGTAAAAAGCAGATTTATCGAATACAAAAAATTTTGATGTTTATTCAAATAAACTCGCGCTAACTTAGCCAATTTTTAGAAGTTTTCGATTTTAATAATACTAAATTACGCGTTTAAGTCTTCTGAAACTATTCAAGAAAGAAAAACGTAAATATTTTAATAAACAAAAAAGTTGGTTATTTTCTGGGACTTTGCAAAAATCACTAATTTCAACCTTCCAGCACTTCGTTCATCGAGCGAATTTTGAGCAACGGCAAACTTCCAGTGAGAAAGTTGTTGACTAAGGTTCAAAGAAGTTTTCTGACAACTTTCAGCTCAATCGGATTAATGGTTAGAAAATTATGAATGTTTGAAATTGCGAGCGGCAATCTTGACGCTGCCCGATACACGTGCCTCCTCGACTACGAATGTGTTGCAGCGGACGATATGAAGGAGAAGTCGAATACCAAAACAATTAATAGCAGCCGTTTGTGGTTCTCTTCTGAAATATACTATAAATAAAGTAAAGAACTAGTGAATGGACTATTTTTTTAGAATATTTGCAAAAGTATTATTATTGAGATGCCTTCACTCTAGTCAATACCCTATTAATTTAAAAAAGAATCTCTAAATGAATCTAGGTAGAAAAAGAGATAGGCAAGAAAAATGTTACCAAAAAATTTCAAGTCTTCAGCAAGAAAAAGTGTATACAAACTTTTGGAATCTCTGAAAGTATAACACAGCCCAAAAAAAAAGTTGTCAGCCCCAGAAACCAGAATAGGCTTACCCTACGTCTTTGAGGTCGCTTAGTCCGAATCCGGATCCGGTTTGGCTTCATCACGTCACATTTCGTCCCTAACCTCAAAAAACATGGAAAATCGCTGATTCCAGGTGAAACATGATTCCCGTCTATGAA
>JAUMHM010000085.1:2486743-2497555 GCA_032362435.1 Melikaiella ostensackeni
CACGCACTGTACACTTCAAAACACAAAATACGAATAAGCTACGTAAGTTCTCAGAAAGGCGTGACAGGAATCGACCGAAAAACACGTCCGACCAGCTCGGAGGCTAGAACTGTAATCATTGAATTCTTCTAAATTTACTCCAATTTCATTGAAATCAATGGAATATTTTCGATATTTCAAATTTTTTTCAATCTCTTTAAATGCATTTGGAATTCAAGACTATTTTGAATTATTTTCAATTCGCTTGACTTTTTTTTTAATTTGCTTGAATTCTTTTAAAGTCACTCAATTCTACTGAATTATATGGATTTCTCAAAGAGTTTTTGTGAATTCACCCTTGAGTCATTCAAAATCACCTCAAAATTTCAGGAATTCCATTTTCTTTTTGAATTCTGTTAAATTTACCCAAATTTACTCAAAATTTAATTAAATCAGTGAATGTTCAAGATATTTTTAATTTTTTTGAAGTTCATCTGAAATTTTTATCAATTTACTTCAGTTCTGTTGAAGTAATTCTGTTCAATCCACTCAAATTCTTATGAATTTCAACAGAGTATCTTGAATTTCCTTTAATTCTACTCAATTGACTCCAATTTTACTAAAATCAATTGAATATTTTGGATATATTTTTTTTTTCAATTTCTTTGAATTCATTTTGAATTCAAGCTGAATTATTTTGGAATCTTTTCAATTCACTTGATTTTTTTTTTAATCTGCTTGAACTCTTCTGAATTCATTTAACTCTACTGAATTATATGGATTTTTTAAATTTGAGTTAATTTTGTTTAATTCATTCAAATTCTAATAAATTCCATCGGAGTCTCTTGAGTTTCTTTGAACTCTTCTAAATTCACTACAATTTTACCGAAATTTTGGACCTTTAGAATTTTTTTCAATTAATTTGAATTCATTTCGATATAAAGCTGAATTTTCTTGAATTTATCCTAATTACAATTTTTTGTTTTCATTCTTCTAAATTCACTTTTATTCTTGCGAATTCACTTGAATTCTTCTAAATTACTCAATTTCATGGATTTCTTTAAAGTTTTTCCTCTAATTCACCTCTGAGTCTCTCAAACTCACCCTAAATTCTTAGACATTTCATCAAACTCTCTTTGAAATCCCTTGAATTTCTCTAAATTTACTCCAAATTTGATGAACTCAAAGAATTTTTCAAATATGTTTTAATTTTTCAAAAATTCACCTTGAATTTTCATCAAGTTCGTGGAGTTTTCCTCCTCAAATGAATTCTTTTTTAATTTCCTTGAATTTTTCTAAATTCACTCCACATTTAATGAATTCAATGAATTTTTTAAATATTCGTCTTTCATTTCGTCTTGAATTTTTATCAGTTTACTTCAATTCTGTTGAAGTAATTTTATTCAATTCACTCAAATTCTTATGAATTTCATCAGAGTATTTTGAATTTCCTTGGATTCTTCTAAATTTACTTCAATTTTATTGAAATCAATGAAATATTTTTGATATTTCGAATTTTTTATGTTTGTTAAAAAATTGACTATTTTTTTGCAAGTGGAACTTTGAACTCTCAGATATTTCACGAGGGCCCACTTCATTTGCCTTCACGGTTGATCGGTTAAAATTTCCAAGTCCACAGGGTTAATATTTTCTTGACACTAAAAAAATTTTCATGTTTGATTAACTTAGACATAATAAAAAATGCATTTTTGTTAAGAATATTATCACATTTTTTTGGAAATCAAACTTGAAAATGCAGATATTTGAGGAGGGTCCCCGCAGGGGCCCTGCTTTTTGCCCTCATGCCTCTGTTTACAAAAATCAAACGCTTTTGTTGTTGTCATAAATTGTCTTTGTTGTCAAATAGTAACAATATCTCATTTAAATGTGCAAAAAACGCATTTTTGTTGGAAGTATAAGGACATTTTTTTGAAAATTGAACTTTAAATCGCAGATATTCGACGATGGCCCCCGCTTGTTGCCCTCATGCCTTAGTTAACGAAAATCAAAGAATTTTGTTGTTATATTAAATTCTCTTTGGTGTCAGATAGTAACAATATCTCATCTAAATGTGCATTTATTGAAAATAAAGATAATTCGAACAAATGTTGATGCGCGTGCGGAGTACCTGGCTGAGAAAAAGTTATAAACAATGTGGAAAGTCGATCGAAAGGAAACACAGAAGTTTGATAAGATGGTGATCATGAGTTCAAGTCCCGGTCGAGGCGCTAATATTTTTATTGTTTCATTTATTTCTAAATTTTTGAGACATATTCAATTTAAAAATATCTAAACTTAGTTTTAACATTTTCAAGTAAGCTTTAAAAATAAGGATTCACTTAATTTAGAATCCAATGCCGTTACAGCTCAACAAGTTACATTTGAAATTTTACAGATACAAGATACATTCCAGGCAAATTAATTTTAATGTAGAAAAATTAAATGAAAATATAAATATTTCTTCTTAATTATAATGAAATATAATCCTAAATTCAAATATAATTTCAAAAATGTTTTGAATTTCTGGTTTTAAAACTCAAAAAATGTATATTTGTTTAATTTATGCACAGAATAAAACAAGTTTCATAACTTTTCTATATTTAAAATTTTTTTAATGAAATCACAATTAAAACTTTTGTAATCGAACGATATCTTCAAGTTTCTTCTCATAACTTCCCATTGTTTTTTAATTCACTGTTTAAAAAAATAATAATAACCGCATTTTGAATTAGCAATCCATTCTCAAATTTTTGACCAAACATAAACATTACTAATTAAAAATTATATTACCAATTTTATTCGAGTCGTTGTGAAAGTCGGAAAATATTTTAAAGCGAGGAAATGCGTCATGCAGGATAGTTGCAATTTTTAAATTAATTATTCTTACAACAGTGTTAAAGTAGTCGAAAGGATCGAAGTACTGCTGTTCCTCATCATGATTGGATGGTGGACAGGGGTAGAATGCTTGAGAAGGTCTATTAAGTAATAAAAAATGTGAAAATTTTACAATTTTATTCTAAATTAATTATTTTTTAAATTGAAAAATTATTTTTTTATGAAGTAAAATTGCATTTAATGTCCACCCCGATTGATAAATGGCCAAATTGTTCATGTACCATAAAATGGGGCTAAGCGGCTCGTATTTTTCGGTTTTTTACAATAAAGTGGACAAAAAAATTTGAATTTGGTATTGATGCTTCGAGTATATAATCTGCATCTGACCTTATTTCGTATTATAAAATACAAGCATGAATTTAATTCATAAAAAAACTATTCATAATCATTGGAAGTTTTATCGACTTTACCTCACAATATGGGGTTAAGTTGCTCACTCATAAAAAAAGTAAAAAAAAATGCTTGGAAAGAAAATTTTGCAGAAAAAGTAATTGTTTAAAATTTTTCTAACAATTTTGAATCAAATCAAGCCCCACAAAAACAGAAATTATTACAAAAAACATTTTTCATGACGAAAAGTATATTATATTTATGTAATAATTTGCACAAATCTTGTGCAGGTGCTAGAAAATATAATCAATTGCACAAATTTCCACAAATTTCGCTATAACTAACGAAACTGCATCAAAAAAGCTTCAAAATAAAGCTTAACACTTATTAAAAATAAAAAAATCTCTAAACTTAAGATTTGTTATTCAAAAAATGAGATAATTAATTATAAATGATAAGGTTAAGGGTGAGCTGGTTTAACCTATACGCGCCGCTTAGCCCCGTTTTACGGTAATAAAATTATGTATTTTACATGAGGTTTCTTATTTCTTCGAAAATGAAAAAGTTAGATTTTCACAATTCCTTTATTTCATTATCAAATAAAGTATTATATGTAAATTAATAACAAAATTCTTTAATACTGGATGTTTATCATAATTAAAAACAACAAAAATTCTATTCTTCGTTTGTTCAATCATTGCAGTTAAATCCTCATCATTATAGAAAGTTATAAACTTTTTTTTGCAAGATTTTAGGGGCCTTCAAGAACTGCGTCACACTGCAATTAGTCATTTTATTTTACAAGTAAATCTTTTTCCCTATTTTAAATAATCTATCATTTTTCCCCTGTTTTCAAGAAACTTCCCCTATTTCCCCTTTTCCTCGTTTTTTTCGCTTGAATGCGAACTGAATTAATAGAACCCAATGAGGAAATACAACAATTTTTGTTAAAATTAATTCCTTTTTAATTGAGAAGTCTATTATTTTATTTCTTGTTCCGAATTCATCTCTTTCAGTTAAAAATTCTACTATATAGTTGAAAATTTAACTCTTTTTTTTTATTGCTCTTTTTATTTGCTCAAAAATTAATTTTTCTCATAAAAAAGTTAACTTAAAAAAAATGAATTTTCATCAAATTCATCGTTTTTAGTTAAAAATTCAACTATTAAATTTTTCATTGTGAATTCGTCTTTTTTGATTAAAAATTCAACTATTTGGTTGAAAGTTGAACTACTTCGTTAAACATTCAATTCATTGGTTTAAGATTTAACTATTCCATCTTTGGTTGAAAATTTATCGTTTTTAAATCAAGATTCAACTCTTTAGTTCAAAATTGATATGTTCTCTTGAAAATTCGTCTTTTTTGGTAGAAAATTATTCTTCTTGATTGAAATTTATACTACTTGGTTAAAAGCTGGATGGACTACTTTCTTGGAAACTAATTTCATTAGTTGAAGATCCATCTCTTTGTTTGAAAACTTAACTATTTTGTTAAAAATTCGTTTTTTTGTTGAAAATCAATTTCTTGAACTGAAAATTCAACTATTCCATGTTTAGTTGAAAATTAATCGTGTTAATTTGAAATTCAACTATTTGGTTGAAAATTGAGTTTTTGTTTGTGAAAAAGGGTCTTTTTGGCCTAGAAATTAAACTGTTTTGTTGAAAATTCGTCTTTTTTGTTGAAAATTGTATTATATTCATGTAAAATTATTAGTTTGGCTTAAAATTAACTCTTTGGTTAAAAATGTATATTTTCGGGTAGAAAAGTCAACTTTTTTCTGGAGATTTCACCTCTTTGGCTTGAAAATTCAACAATTTGGTTGACATTCTTTTTCACCCTTGAATGAAAAATCTTTCGTTGTTAAAAATTCATCTCTGTTGGTAGAAATTTCATCCTTTTGGTTGAAAGTGCAACTGTTTGGTTCGAAATTGATCTCTCTTGGTTGAGGATTCAACTATTTTGTTAAAAATTAATATTTTTTGGTTGAATTCAATTGTCTTTGATCCAAAATTAGAATATTTTTTATTTAAATATCGACGATTGCATTTTTTGTTGAGAATTCATCTCCATTGGTTAAGTTTGACCGTTTTTGATTTAAATCAGGACCCTTTTTTGCTTGAAATGTCAACTATCGTATATTTCGTTGAGAATTAATCTTTTTTGATTGAAAATTCAACTACTCACTTGGTTCAAAGCTGAACTACTTTGATGAAAATTAATTTTAGTAGTTGAAGATCCATCTCTTTGGTTGAAAATTCAACTTTTTCGTTAAAAATTTGTTTTCTAAAAACTGAAAATCAATTTTTTGAACTGGAAATTTAATTATTCCATATTTAGTTGAAAAATTATCGTTTTAGTTTGAAATTCAACTATTTGGTTGAAAATTCAGTTGTTTTGTGGGAAAATCGTCTTTATGGCCTAGAAATTCAACTGTTTTGTTGAAAATTCGTCTTTTTTTGTTAAAAATTTTATTATATTGATATAAAATTAACTATTTGGCCGAAAATGATCTTTATGTTTAAAAATTCATATGTTTGGGTAGAAGAGTCAACTATTTTCTGGAGAATTCGCCTTTTTGGCTTGAAAATTCAACAATTTGGTTGACATTCTTTTTCTCTTTTGAATGAAAAGTCTTTCTTGGTTGAAAATTTATCTCTGTTGTTAGAAATTTCATTTTTTCGTTTAAAAGCGCAACTGTTTGGTTAAAAATTCATCTTTTTGATTGAATTCAACTGTCTCTGATTCTAAATTAGAATCTTTTTCGTTTGAAATATTAACTATTACATTTTTTGTTGAGAATTCATCTCTGTTGGTTGAATTTGACTGCTTCTAATTCCAATTAGGACCTTCTTTTGGTTGAAATGTCAACTATCATATTTTTCGTTGAGAATTTATCTTTTTTGATTGAAAATTTAACTGTTGGGTTGAAAGCTGAAATTCTTTGTTGAAATTTATTTTTTTGTTGAAGATTCATAATTTCTGTTGAAAATTCAACTTTTTTGTTGAAGGGTCATTTTCTTCGAAAATTGAACAGTTTTGTTGAACATTTATCTTTTCGGATAGAAAATGCGTCCTTTTGAATTGGAAGTTTAACTGTCTTCTGAAAATTTCGTCTTCTTAGCTTAAAAATTCAACTATTTGGTTCAAAATGCAACGATTTTTGATTAAAGTTTGATCTTTTTTGTTTGAGAATTCGACCAATTGGTTGAAAATTTATCTTTGTAGGTTGAAAATTTAACGACTTTGTTAAAAGCTCATCTTTTTTGAAAAAATAATTCAACTGTTTTATTGAAAATTCGTCTTTTTGGATAGAAAATTCGTCCCTTTTGGTTGTCTTCTAAAAAATTTGTCTTTGTAGCTTGAAGATTGAAATATTTGTTCAAAAATACAACTGGTCGTAGTTGAATTTTAATCTTTCTCTTTTGAAAATTCGACCATTGGGTTGAAAATTTATCTTTGTAGGTTTCAAATTCAACTATTTGGTTAAAAATTCAACTATTTTGTTGGAAATTTCTCTCTTTTACTTGAAAGTTTAAGTGTTTGGTTGTGAATAGAACTGCTCGGTCTGAAAAGCATTTAACATTGAATTCAATATGGTACCTACATATGCATCAATTTTATTGAAAAGAATTCATTTTCCTATTATTCCCCCATTTTTGTGCAGAATCAGCCTATATGCCTTGCTTTTAGAGCATTTTGGACTATAAAGTCTGTTGAAATATTTTTTTTGTATATTTTGTGTTCTATTTTAGCCGTTTATCAAATGAAATTCATGAAGAAATTTTAAATTGGGGGGGAGGTATTCTTATTTGTGACGCCACCCAGGGGGGTTTAAGTTTTGCGTGATGATCTGTGACGAAGAAGGGGTGGGGTGGAAAAAGTTTTCCAAATAGCGTGACGTAGTTTTTGAAAGGCCCCTTATAAAATAAGACTTGAATTGATTTTGGGAATATGAATCGGAACAAAATAGATAAGATATCCTAGTTTGATGAAAATTGTTGAGACCCACATTTATGCAATTTTACTGTAAACTATTTTATGTTTAAAATACCGAGGGTGTGATGAATACATTTATGTTAGTCTTTTTGTATTAACAATTTATATCAGTTCTCTTGAACCAAATATATATTGTTTCTATTTTTTTAAGTTAAGGAAAATATTCTTTAAAATTTCAACATTTGAGAAAAATCTACCTGGGTTGACTCCTTCTTTCCTTGAACTTGGTCATAAGTCTCGAGAATTCCTCCCACTCTTTATCAACTTCTTCCTCAGTTCCTTCTGGATGAATATGAAGAAGACTCTCCTCCCTATTTTCCTTCTTCGTCGTCTGACTCGCCATTGTCATTTTTTTATAGCTTTTCACACAAATTGAGAAAAAGACTTTAACAACTCTTTTCTTGTCTTGAATTAAATTTTTTCAACGTCAACTATCACTTTGCATATTTCCTTATCACTCTACCACAATCTTAGACACAGACTTAAAACTGCTTCTAAAGACACAAGTCGAATAGAAAATTAAACTTCAAATAATCTTTGAAACAAAAAGAAATTATTTTCCTGAAAATATTTTCCTCACTGAGGAAGGAAAGTAGAGTGATAAGAAATTGAAACTGGAATCCAAACTGGCACTTCCTGAAGAGGGACTTCCGGTCCTGCATCTTAGAGTTAAAGTGGAGGCTAGTGTTGATGCATCGGATTCGAAACTGGGTGGTACAAGAGGCAGCTTCCTCGGCAAATATTTTTTTTACTTTTTCCTTTATTTAAAGTGGGCAAAAACGCAAGGAATGCAATAATGAGTTGCGTTTGTAAAAATTAACCGCACGCCATTGTCACTGGAGTCACTGAGTCACGCACTGAATGGAGACTGGCAGACCTCAGGCAGTAAAGCCTGTGGGTCAATTTATAAATTCATTAGCCTCACTATTACGAGCAGCAAAGCAATTTTCTCTTACGACTTAAATTGTCAGGCGAGTCTCAACGAACACCCCAAATCGCGATTTGGATTGCTGAAAAACAGGAGACGAAGTCGAATAGAGGGGAAAGATTGGGTCGAGTTTAATCGTCTTTCGGACCAGGTCAACAAAGATAATTGGATTATTTAACAAAATTCGGAATTTGGAGAAGAACTGAATAAGAGTGGAATTTAGAAAGTTGTAAATTAATTATTAATTTTATTAATTTTGTACTTAGTTACTATTTCATACACTTCCGACGGATAGTATCGTAACACTAACCGAGTGACCTATCAAGAATTAGGATTGACTTTGAAAGGTGATAAGGCAAACCGACCATTACTGGGACAACGTAAAAAGTATGTGTAATACTGGAACAATAATAAATATCGTTGAGTATCTTAAATATTCTAACATAAATCATAAAAGTAAAAATTTTCTAGTATTTTTGGAGTTCCTATTAAATTATTACCACTACTTATTTTTGTTTTGACGAGTTATACATTCTGTAAAGAATAATAAAAAATACTTCTCAAAATCTGTGAATGAACCGCTGAAAAATTTGAAATTTTGTTTGTATTTCTAAACTTTCCGCATAACTTTTAGAGCCCTATATTAATAAAATTTTCTACACTAATAGAAAAAGTAATGTTTTTGCACAATTTCAATACGTTTAAGAACAAAACCTATAACTTTTTTAGCGATTTTATTCAATAAGCTATGAATATTTAAATGTCCCACATTTGGACAAGTTTTTGATTAAGTTGCCTAAACCGGGACGAGATGTCGCTGACTGTCTCAGTTCCGGACACTTCAACGTGGGTTCCACAGTTGCATTTCCAATTACTGAGACGGTCACTTTCGCCATGTTTTCAATTGAATTTTGCAGTATTGTGTTAGTGACATATCAAAAATATTGCTAATAAGCTCCACGCTTGCCGTTCAATTGATCATTTACTCTAAAAAAGTTGTTCAAAGTACTTTACTGCAACCTCCAATTCTAACCTCAAATTTTGCCAACTGCTTAGGTAAGGACAGCCTCTTGCATCTCTAAGTTGAAAACGTCCTGAATGTTGACCGTGGCGCTGCCTGTTCACGAGGCCGATCCTTTCGGAAACGTCATTGTAAACAGTCTTTTTTTAATTGAATTCAAACTTTCTTGATTAAAGAATCGATATTTAGCGTTTTTGTTTATAACGTGAGTGAAGCATAAGAGTTTAAGTGTCTGATTATGTAAAAAGTGAGTTAAAAAATGAGGAAATGTGTCGTTGTTGGATGCAAAACCGGCAACCTGACATGCTCAAAAAATGTGCCAATTTTTTTAGTTCCTGAGGATAAAAATATGATAAGATTATGGCAAATTGCCATATCACGCGATGATATCAAACTTAAAGCGGATGACGGAGTTTGTCATCAGAATTTTAACCCCGATGATATTTTATATGAAAAACTAACCTATGCGCCTGACGGTGTAACGCTTTTGGGAAGTTAATTAGTTTTAATTTAAATATTTTACTTGTTGGAAATGAAAAATAGTTAACAAAAATACGTTAAGTAATTAATTTACAAATTTGTAACTGTAAGTGTCCCAGTAATTTTGATACGAACTTCGATCTTTTTCTTTAGTTGCTGAGAATTTCGAGGAAAATGTGTATAAATACGAGCATAAAATTCTTTTAATTTTAATAATATCGAATTAAAAATATTTTTCTTATAATAATTAAAAAGTTGATGAACAGTTTCAAAACAAACCTTTTGATAATATGTGATTTGTACAAAACATTTTAAGAATTTTTACTTTTGAAACTACAAATCTTGTTGAGTTTCTGAAGTTATCAAAAATTAATACACAATGCATGATTAAAAGAGAAGTTCATCTAAAAAAATGTTTTTTTATTTTCCAGGATTTTTCTTTAATTTTAAGAAAAATCAAAATAATTGTAAAAGATATTTAGAAGGTTAAGAAATTTTGAAAAGATTCGAAATAAATTTAAAATTTTAAAAGATTTTAAAAAGAAGTTTAGAAGCTGTTGAAGAATTTTGAAAGATTAAGAGAATAAGAAATTTTCTTAAGATTCCTGGAAAAATTTTAAGTTTATTTTTTATTTTGAAAAATTAATTAATTTTCAAAAATTAAATAAAAATCAATCAAATGAAAATAAATTAATTTTTAATTGAAAAAATAATTTTTAAATAAAAATTAAGAGGATTTCAAAAAATATCGAAAAAGAATCTGAAAAATTTGAGGTCAATTTTTTTAATATTTCAGGATTTTAAAGAAGTTTTAAGAAAAATTCAAATCATTTTAAAAGATTATATTCAGAGATTTAGACAAAGATCAAATTAGATTTAGATTTAGTAATCAAAAGTAATACACAGGTCATAGTTGAAAGAGAAGTTTATATAAAAAAGTTTTTTTTCAATTTCAAGAAAATTTCAAATAATTGTAAAAGATAATTAGGAGGTTTAGAAATTTTGAAAAGACTCACAATAAATTGAAAATTTTAAAATAATTTTAAAAATATCATACAAAATTTAGAATTTTAAAGATTTTAAAACAAAAATTTAGAAGCTGTTTAAGAATATTGAAAGATTTCAAGAGAATAAGAAATTTTCTTAAGATGCCTGGAAAAATTTTAGATTATTTTTCATTCT
>JAUMHM010000085.1:2497655-2516230 GCA_032362435.1 Melikaiella ostensackeni
CAAATCCTGCAAGTCCATAGGAATCTTTCCGAATCTTTCGAAACCCTTAAAGACAATTTCAATCCATTACAATCCTTCAAAGCCCATTGAATTTCCTCGAGATCCCTCAAAGTCCTTTATCATATGTGGGAATCCTCTGAAACTTCGTTAAGTTTTTTGAAATATTATACGATATCCTCTTAAATTCGTGGCTGTGCTTTGGAATTTTTTGAAATTTCTGTAATTCCTTTGAAATCTCGTGAAATTATCGAATTCGCTCAAAATCACTTGAAATTCATTAAGAACCATCAAAATTTTGGCAAATCTTTCAAATTCTCATGAAATCTTTTGAAATCTTATGGAATTCCTTGAAATCCCTTTAAATCTTCGAAATCCGCTAAAAATCCCCTGACATACTCCAAAATTCGTATGAATACTTTGGTATCTCTTGAAATCCTTTAGGATCATTTTAGTCTTGTGATTTCTTTTGAAATATTTCGAAATCTCTTGAAATCCCCTTAGAACTCAAAACCGTTAGAAATCTTCGAAACCCTATCAAAATTCTTCCAAATCCTTCGGAATTCCTTGAAAATCTCTTAAAATCTCCAAATAACGATGAAAATCCTCAAAATTCCGTGAAATATTTCAATATATTACAAGATTCCTTGAAATTTGTAGAATCTCATTAACATTCATTAAAATGTTTCAAGTCCATTGGAATATTTCCGAATCTCATGAAAATCCTTAAAATCTTTTTATATCCATAAAAATTTCTCGAAATCCCTCAAAATCCTCAATAATATTCGGAAATCCTTTGAAACTTTGTTAAATTTTTTGAAATATTCCACGAAATCCTCTAAAATCCGCGGCTATACTTTGGAATCTTTTGAAATCTCTGTAATTCCTTTCAAAAAAGTCATCGAAAACGCTTAAAATCACTTAAAATCTGTCATAAACCTTTAAAATCTCTGCAAATCTTATGAAATTCCTTGATATTCCTTTAAATCTTCGAAATCCAATTAAAATTCCCTGACATACTTCAAAATTCATATAAACACTTTAGTATTTCTTGAAATCCTTTAGGATTATTTTAATCTCGTGACTTCATTTAAAATATTTCAAAATCTCTTAAAATCTCTTAAAAACTTAAAACCGCTAAAAATCTTCAAAATGCCGTAAAATTTCTTCAAAAACTATTAAAATTCTTCACAAATCCCTTACAAATCCCTTAAAATCAACAAATAACGGTTAAAATCCTTGACATTCTGTGAAATATTTCAATATATAAATCATTGTAATTCCTTTAAAATCTCGTGAAATCATCGAAACCGCTTAAAATCACTCAAAGTCCGTCAGAAACCTTCAAAATCTTCGCGAATCTTTCAAAATCCCGTGAAATCTTTTGAATCCAATGAAATTCCTTGAAATCTCTTCAAATCTTTGAAATCTAATTAAAATCCCCTGCCATACTAAAAAATTCGTATAAATACTGTGATATCTCTTGAAATCCTTGAGGATCATTTTAATCCCGTGACTTCTTTTGAAATACTTCAAAATTTCTCAAAATCCCTTTAAAACTCAAAACCGCTAGAAATCTTCGAAATCCCATAAAAAAATTTTAAAAACCATCAAAAACTCTCGGAAATCTATCAAAATCTCCGAAGGACGGTTAAAATCTTTGAAATTCCGTTAGACCGTGTTTCAAAGTCAGAGCCTTTGATATTCTGGATATATAAATTTATATTAAATTAAAACAATTATGATTTAATATGAAAATTGGTCAGACAAATTTTTCTAGAATCAAAAAATAAATTCACCTTCATGTTTACACTTCAAGATGCAAAAATTTTCAGTTATAAACCTTTGAAATTAAATTGTTCTAAAATAACTTTCGAAATGAAAAGTAGTTTTGAATGGAAAACATTAGAAATGAACAAATGTATACTCCATAACATTTAAATTTAAACAAATCCGAACTTCATTTAAAACTAAACAAAAAATTTAGTCGCGAAGAATTGTGATATTGAAACATTTTTCCACTCAAACCTATAAAAATTTCTGTTACTTTAAATAAATTTAAGTTGCTTAGAAATAAACAATTTTCAAATTGTCAAATATACTTTTCTAAATTCAACCATTTTAATTTCAGTCGCAAAATTTAAACTACATTAATTACTTCGAGTGAATTTTAATCATTTAGAAATGAACAATTCTTAAATTCTTAATTATACTTTTCGAAATCCAACTATTTTAATTTTAATCCCTAAATTTGAACTTACCAAAAAAATCTATCCAATTACTTTAAAAGTCACATGGTACTACATGATATGATACTTATTAATAGTATATTTATCATCTTTAAAATGTATATAATTTAAATTTGAAACTATAGTTTAAATGCGCATTTCTAAAACAGTTTAATCTTTGAGGCCTTAAAACTGAATTTTTTTTGCTTCAAATTCTTAAGTTTGAAAATATTTGGTTTAAAATTTCTTAATTTTTGGAGTTATCGAATTTGATACTATTCTAGCTTCAAACACAAATATTGAAAATGTCAGGACAATTTCACTTTGAAATATTTCTAAATAGAAAAATTATGTATTAAAAGCCCTGATAGTTAGTTTTAAATTAATTAACTTTAGATTTAAATATTCTCAATGTTTTTATTTGAATTTTAAGCCTACACAATTTTCTATTTTTTTAAATTCTTCGAAATCGTAGAATATCAAATTGAAAGACTTGATAGTTGCACACTTTCGATTAAAATCTAGAATTAATTGATTAAAAAGTGACAGAAACTGTCCTGACATTTTTAATATTTGTATTTGAAACTTCAACAATGTAAAATTCGAATCCTCCATAAATTAATGAATTTTAGACCAAATGTTTTCAAATTTAAGCATTTGAAGCTAAAAAAACTTCAGTCTTAAGGCCTCAAAGATTGAACTGTTTTAGAAATGCGCATTCAAACTATAATTTGAAATTTGAATTATATATTTTTTAAAGATGATGAATATATATTATTAATAAGTATCATGTCACGTAGTATCACGTGACTTTCAAAGTGATGGGATACATTTGTTGACTAAGTTTGAATTTTTGGATTAAAATTGAAATGGTTGAATTTCGAAAAGTAAAATTTTAAATTTTAAAATTGTTCATTTCTAAACGATTTAAATTTAATCGAAGTCATTTAAGTAGTTTAAATTTTTCGATTCAAATTCAAATGGTTAGATTTAGAAAAGTATATATGACAACTCAAACATTGTTTATTCCTAAACAACTTAAATTTATTTAATGTAATAGAAATTGTTCAGGGTTTGAGTAGAAAAATGTTTCAATATCACCATTCTCCGCGACTATTTTTTTTACTATTAAATGATGTACGGACTTCTTTAAGTTTAAAGGTTCTGGAGTATACATTTTTTCATCTTCAATTTTTCCCATTTAAAATTACTTTTTAATTCGAACATTTTTTCATAATAATTTGATTTTAAAGGTTTATAATTGAAAATTTTTCCATTTTAAACTGTGAAAATGAAGGTAAATTTATTTTTTGATTTTGAAAGAATTTGTTTAGTCAATTTTTATGTTTAATTATAATTTTTTAAATTTAATAAAAATTAATATTTCTATAATATCGAAAGCTTTGACTTTGAAACATGCAATTTAGTTTTTAATTTCAAATTATCAAATTTTAATCGTTCCGAATTTCGATTCATCAAAATTTGAAAGTTCTCAATATTAAATGCTTTGAATTAGAAATGATACAATTTCAACTCCTTCCTAATGAAATTGTCCAAATTTACAAATTTTAGTTTAAAAGTTTTGACGCTTTTATTCAGAAATGAGACAAGTTCAATTTTTTTTTATTCCATTCAAAATATTGTCCTTTCTTCAAAATCTTACCTAATCAAAAATAATAATAATAATCAATAATAATTGACAATTTAAAAATTGTTCATTCCTAAACGATTTAAAATTGACTCAAAGTAATAGAAATTTTTAGAGGTTTGAGTAGAAAAAAGTTTTAATATCACAATTCTTCGCGACTAATTTTTTTCTTCAGTTTTAAATAAAGTTCGGGTTTGTTTAAGGTTAAAGGTTCTGGATTAAACATATTTTCATTTTTGATGTTTGACATTTAAAATTACTTTTTATTTCGAACTTTTCTTTAGAATAATTCAATTTTAAAGGTTTATAAATGGAAGTTTTTCCATTTTGAACTGCGAAAAATGTAGTTGAATTTATTTCTTGACTTTAGGAAAATTTGTCTGATCAATTTTTATATCAAATCATACTTATTTTTATTTAATGAAAATTTACATTTCTAGAATATCAAAAGCTTCGAATTTGAAACATTCAATTTAGTTTTCAATTTCAAATTCTCAAATTTTAATCGCTTCGAATTCAATTACATTAAATTCCAAAAGTTTTCGATTTTAAATTATTCAATTTTGAATGCTTTTAATCAGAAATAATACAATTTTCATTCTTTTGAATTTTCAATGATCTATTTTTCAAAATTCTAATTGTAATAGAGATTCCACTTTTAACATATTGAAACTGTCCTATTTTCGAAATTTTAATCTGAAGTCATTCAGTTTCGGGATTCTTGAGTTCGAAATGAAATTGTCCAAATTAAAAAATTTTAGTTTGAAAGTTTTGAATTTCAAAAATTTCGGTTTCAAAATTTCTTGATTCATAATTATCTAATTATGAACGCTTTTATTCAGAAATGATGCAAGTTCAATTCTTTTTCATTCCTTTCGAAATATTGCCCTCTTTCAAAATTTTACCTTATCTAAAATATTTTGAATTAGAAAACTTTTAATTCTAAATAATTGCAAACATTTTTTTTCAAATTTGAAACTCTTTCGTTTCGAAATTATCAAGAAAGAATGATTCTCTCACTGGGGTTCTGCGGGTGTGAGAGCCGAGTAGCGCTCGCCAGCTAACTTCACAGTCGTGCTAGTCCGCTCTTTACTTATGAAATTTCTTGAAATCCCTTTGAATCTTCGAAATCCAATTAGAATACCCTGACATACTTCAAAATACGTGAAAATAATTTGGTATATTTAGAAATCTTTTAAGATCATTTTAAATCCCGTGACTTCTTTTGAAATATTTCGAAACCTCATAAAATCCCTTAAAAACTCAAAACTGCTAGAAATCTTCAAAATCCTATAAAAATCGCTTAAAAACCATCGAAGTTCTGTGAGAATCACTTAATATCTCTTAAAACGGTTAAAATCCTTAAAATTCCGTGAAATATTTCGGAATATTGGGAGATTCCTTGAAATTTGTAAAATCCCTTCAAAATTCATTGAAATGTTTTGAATCCGTGGAAGTCTCTCCGAATCTCTTGAAAGTCCTCAAAATATTTCAAAATCCATAAAAAAATTCCTCAAAATCCCCTGAAATCCTTTATATCATCCGGAAGTCCCTTAAAACTTTACTAAATCTTTTTAAATCTCATAAGAAATAGTCTAAAATCCGTAGATATACTTTAGAATCTTTTGAAATCTCTGAAAATCATTTAAAATCTCGTGAAATCATCGAAACCGCTTTCAATCTTTTAAAATTCGTTAAAAACGCTTAAAATCCATTGTAATGGGTGGAAATAGTTCTCAATTCCTTACAAGTCTCTAAATTCTTCAACTTCCATAAAATCTTGTAATATTCCTTGTAAAATTGAGATTCCCTCTGAAATTGTACTAGGTGATTTCTCCAAATCCTTGAAATCTTTTAAAATCACTTAAAATCGGTGAAACCTCTCGTAATCCTTTGGAATCGTTTGCAATACCCTAAAACTTTTCCTAATCACTGGAAATATTTTAGATCTTCTAAAATTTCGTTTACAGTGAAAATAATTGAAATATATTTTTTATATATTGAGTAAAAATGTGAAATATTACGTAAGAAGAAGGGGGGAGTCACAAAAATCTTACGAATCCTTACAATAGGAGTGGAGGGGGCATAAAATTTCAAAAATCATCCTTATGTATTTAATGGATGTTCTTTTATCGGATATTTTCCAAAAGCTTACAGAAATTGTAGTAATATTGAAAAATAAGTATTAAACAGTAACCATACTATGAATTCAAAGAAGGGTTTTACATTCTTAATCAAATTGGATTCTGCATCTATTAAAGCAATTAAAAATACAAGGGCATATAGAATCTTGGCAAAAGACGATTATTCTATTGAGTTTAGCCTCGAAATTGAGCCAGCTTAGCCCATTCTGAAAATTAAAGTTCAAAAGAAAACTTCCTCTCTTTATGAATTTTGATCATTGTGTGATAAAAGATGTTCAATTGTGCCCTCGTGTCATGAAAAGAAGCGGATGATAACATGTTCGATCTCACGTGAAATTTGAGTTGGGCTCTGTTCGGTAAGACGAGTTCAATTACGAGGTAATTTTGGTCAATGATAACTCGTGACTTTGAAGTCAGCTTCCTACGAGCCCTCGCCGAGGGAAGTGGCCCATTATATAACGCCATTGTACAGTCGGCGCAACAAATCTATCTAAAAAGATTTTGCGACATTGTATGATGTATATATGTACGCAACGTCATTTGAATCTGAATACGTCGAGATGACAGGAGACAGAATCTGATAAATCAAAATTTCTACAAAATTTCCATCCTCTATGAAAAATTCGGTATGGCCCAAATTGCGATTCTTTGGCATTTTATTTCGAGTTACAACTTTCCAAAGATAACTTATTGATAAAGTTGCAGTACAACTAATTCAGATCCCGAATAACGTCATTTTAATTCCAAAAACGCAGAGAAAGTTAACTTCTTTAGGAGCCTAATTTTCTTCAAATAGAACTGTATTGTTTCATTTTTTGAAAAAATCTATAATTACTTGTGAAATTCTGAGAAAATCTTCGAATGGGAGCAAAAAAGTGTAATTCAATTTACTTTCTTCAATATTAAATTTGATTTTAACTAAATTTGATAACAGAAATCTACATTTGTACAAAAAACAGTTTATAAACATTATGCTTTCCTACTGGAAATGGTTCACACGGCTTAGTTTACATCATAGAAATTCTTGGAAGGGCGTCACCGCCATCGCAGGCCAGAGCCGAGACCGGCGGTATATCAAGGTTCCAGTCTATTTTTAAAATGATTCAATTGAATGTTTTCAATTGATAAATGTCTCACACAACGTTCGAAGCAATTGTCTGGATGTGTGTCCCTGGGTGTGTGTTTGTTGTGACGTGATATTTTAATTCACGCACAATAGAATTTAAAATCACTAGAAAATTACTAAATTGAATTAGAGCGCAGTCGAGTCATTGGTCGAGTTCAGAATCCATTCGGCGTAGTAAGGTTGGCGTCTCTGCCTCAAAACATAAACTAAATAAATTTGTAAATAAATTATCTTCCCACCGTCACCAGACTGGAGGTTCTCTTGGGAAAATAAACATTATAATTAATTCTTGTCGAACTTTGTGTTTTATGTTAAACACTGGGCAAAGTCAGGGCCAGCCGGTCCTATCAAATCAATGGACAACATAACCTCGACGACTAGAAAGTCGTAGATACCAGGCCCGATATTAAGGGAGGAGTATTATCTCCAAAATCCTATAAGAGAGGTGCAGAAACTTCACTCGAGTTCAATCGATCTGGCAATTATGATTTCAGATATCAATACGTCGACCAACTTCAGCTGTCGGTGGCCAACTGTCATCACACGAATATTTAAACAAGAAACGTGTCACTTGGACGCTAATTTGGTGCTAGTGGCGCACTCTTGACTTGTGAGTGTGAACTATAAATCAACTTTGAACTACGAACAATGATTGTTACCAGTCATTGTAATTTGCCGTCATGTGTTTCAAAGTTATTATTCATGATAATATTTATTGTGCAATGACATGCCTATCCGCCAGTGTTCTGTAATTTCTTTTACTCATTTTTTCCTCCTGATAAAGCAAAAGATCGTCTTTTAAAATGGATAGCAGCGAATGGCAATGCGTCGCTCTTGAGACTTCCGTTAGACGGAATCGTCGTTAAAAGTGTGTACATTGGTGTTAAAAGAGTGTCCCATGCCTTTCATCGCTTTTCTCATCATTTTTGATCTGTTTTTAGCAATGTTTTTCGACGCATTTTCAGAACAGCGTCCATTAATTTACAGTACTTTTGAGTGTGTCATCGTTGGCGACACATTTCTCTGTATTGAGGAAAAAATGTGGTGCCCCCCAGCGGACATTTACTGGTACTTCGTACCCAAGTCGCCAAGAAACTTTGTTTCTCGAAAATGTATTGAGGCTTGGGGGGGGGGGGGGTGGGGGTTCTGATTGAATTGAAGATTCGTTCAATCATCGCTCTCTTATCAATCATGGGCGTAATTAAATTTCAAAGTGGAAGTTGTGATTTTATTCTCACAATTAGAAGCGTCTCTCATGAAAATCATTATCAGGACTTTCTAAATGAGAATCAATCCAATAGGCTTAGATGCTATAAAGTAAATCATCGTGTACGAGGTATGTTTATTGTTCACCTTAATAATTTCATTAATTGTACATTTGAAACTGTGCCCCTTCGGCTCCATATCAGGTGTGTCATTGGACAACCTTTATCATGGAATGAATCCTAGGAAAATTTAATTAATATCATAAGGGTCAGGCTGGGATCATCTCAAAATGAAATCGACCTTGACTTATCCTTACGGTAGCAGATAATAACCATTTTGGGTGGGACACTATTCCTGCATTCTGTAAATTTACACTATTAAATTATTATGAATTCACCTTCGAATTACATTTCATTTATATTCTTTTGCCACGATTGTTTAGTAGTCATGTCAATTTAAACTCATTTTTACTGGAATTTAATGCACCATGTGAGGCGGTTAGCCATTCAATAAACTTAACCATTTTTGTAACCAGTAATTGTGGACTTTATTGAATCAATTCAAGTTACCCCTTTCTATTCCCCTCTGCATTGTTCTGGTCAGGTCATGCACTTAGATCAGTTACTTAGTTTTGAGTTGATTGAGCAAATAAATAAGTGGTCGGAATTGCAATTCGAATTTAAATCAATCTAATAAAAATTATTCAATAGTAGACACGACCCTTTTGGTTTTCCGGGGTTTGAATTATATTTGAGAAGCAGCCTGGCGTCCATCCGGCTAAAGTAACTAAACTCATTTTGGTCATTTCACACATTTCAGTCATTTCACTACTTCAAATACTCAGAGTAACAGTTTAGAGCTGGAAAAAGGTCATTTTGTTACTTTCAGTACTCACAGTAACGTTTTTGAAATAGAAAGAGGTCATTTTGCTACCCTTCAAGTAACATTTTTCAGTTGAAAAAGTGTCATTTCGTTACTTTCAATACTTGGAGTAACGTTTTTGAGATGGAAAGGGGTCATTTTGATACCCTTTGAGTAACACTTTTGAGTTGAAAAAGTGTCACTTCGTTACTTTCAGTTCTTATGATAATGTTTTTGAACTAGAAAGAGGTCATTTAGTCATTTTGTTACTTTCAGTACTAAGACTAACGTTTTTGAGCTGAAAAGGGGACATTTCGTTACTTTTCGTACTTAGAGTAAAGTTATCGAGCTGAAAAGGGCTCATTTTGTTACTTTGAGTACTTAGAATAACGTTTTTGAGTTAAAGAGGGGCCATTTAGTCATTTCCTTAATTTCAGTACTCAGACTAACAGTTAGAATAATAGCTTAGAGCGGGAAAAAGGTCGTTTTCTACTTATAGTACTCAGAGTAAAGTTTTTGAGCTGGAAAGGGGTCATTTGCTACTCTCAATACTTAGAGTAACATTTTTGAGCAGAAAAGGTATCATTTTATCACATTCAGTATTTTAAGTAACGTTTTTAAGATGGAAAGTGGCCATTTGGTTACTTTTAGTACTTATAAAAACGTTTTTGAGCTGGGAAGGGTCCATTCAGTAATTTTGTTACTTCCAGTACCGAGACTAACGTTTATGAGCCGAAGAGGGGTCATTTTGTTACTTTTAGTACTGAGAGTAATGTTTTTCAGCTGGAAAGAGATCATTTTGTTACGTTCAGTACCTGTCATAACGTTTCTGAGCTTGAAAGAGGCCATTTAGTTATTTTGTTACTTTCAGTACTAAGACTAACGTTTTTTAGCTAAAAAAGGGTCATTTCGTTGCTTTTCGTACTAAGAGTAACGTTATTGAGCGGGAAAGGGCTTATTTTGTTGCTTTAAGTACTTAGAATAACGTTTTTGAGTTAAAGAGAGACCATTTAGTCATTTCCTTAATTCCAGTATTTAGACTAACAGAATAACAGCTTAGAGCGGGAAAAAGGTCGTTTTATTACTTTTAGTACCCAGAGTAAAGTTTTTGAGCTGGAAAGGGGCCATTTGCTACTCGCAATACTTTGGGTCAAATTTTTGAGCTGAAAAGGTATCATTTAATCACATTCAGTATTTTGATTAACGTTCTTAAGATGGGAAGTGGTCATTTTGTTACTTTCAGTACTTATAATAACGTTTTTGAGCTGGAAAGAGATCATTTTGTTACATTCAGTACTTAGAGTAAAGTTTTTGAGCTGGTAAGGGGTCAATTTGTTACTGTCAGTAGTTTCACGGAAAATTCCGTAACTCTAGTCAGTGCCTAAATTGTTAATATTTTTGTTTTTCCACATAAATGAATATATATATATATATATCAGGCTTGAATTCTAACTTCATCGATTAGAAGTTAATGACGGCCATAATAATTAAATAAATTACAAATTTTTTATTTATTTTTTCTAAGAAATCATGACTTTCATCTCGAAAATTGTAAATAAGCATTGCATGAAGACAAGCTTTCCTTATGTGTGAAAGACAGAGTAATTGCGAATATTACTATTAATGATCGAGCTCTCAGAAGGTACATAAAATGAATCATCTATTAAGTTTAATATCTTCCATGAATAGACCTCACTACTAAATTAAGTTGTTAAATTTAACTTTCGGCACATGAATGTAATTGAAGAAACAGGCATATATCTTTCACACAATAAGTAACAAAATTAGTATTTTATGTTTAATGACATCTGAAAAAAATATTCAGTTGCATTTTAAAAAGCATAAATTTTTTAGAATTATGTCACATATTATAATATGAACGTTTTCTACAAAAAATGTGTCAACTGGAATATTCGCAATGGAAAACAATTGAAAGAAATAGATTTAGAATAGAACATGAATAAGTTAGATAGAACCTAATACATTCATAATAGAATCAGAAATTCATACAATGAAATGTTTTTATGAATACAGAAATTAATAAAATGAGACTGGTTTAGAATATATTAGGATAGAAATGAATACAATCATTCACGGATGAAATAGGATTGAAATTAAGAGAATGATTAATCCACGCAGTTCTACTAAAAAAACTGCATTTAAAAATTCCGTCAGTTGATTCTAAGGTGCTTATTCTACAAAATTTGCAATGTAAACCTTTTTTATTGAAAGTTCCAGTTTTAAGTTCTACACGTAATGTTCGTGCAATACCACTGTTTTAGAATAATTGAAATGACAAGAAAATTAACGATGCGTATTTTATTTGTACTGTTATATTTTCGACAAGAGATAAATTTCCCAAAAGCTTAAGTTTTTAAAACAAAACAGGATTCTAGATTTAGGGTAAGCGGTACAGTAGTTGGCATGTTAAAGGACACCTGCGGAAAAATGAAATTATAAAATCACGTGTCGAATATTCAGTCTTGTAAATAAGCCTAATAAATTCTTCGGAAATTGGCACTTCTGCAACTTCTAAATCAATGAATTTTTCATTGGAAATATTTTTTTTTAAAAGATTCTGCTCGTGAAAAAGGTGTCATATTCTCTCTCAAGTAGAGACATATGCTTTTCCTGTACACCTAAACAGTTTCAAGCAAAATCTGGCCCGGGTTAGTTCGTGCAGTTTTACTAATAAAATACATTTGAAAATTCTATCAGTTGATTCTAAGGAGTTTATTTTCCAATATTTTCAATGTGAAGCTTTCTCATTGCAAGTTACGGTTTTTTTAATGATGGAAATGTTTGGAAAAGAAAGAAACTCTTGGGAACTTGTGGCAATTTTTCTAAATTGATAGAAATGTTTAGGAATGTTTGAAACTTATGGAAATCTGGTAAACTTTTGAAGGGTAATGGAAATTCATGGAAGCTTCTAAGCTGGTCAAGTTTCATTCAGGGTTGAAAATTTTTATCACATTCATGAAGTAATAAATAGTGTTTTCCCATCTTTAAGTCCAAACTGCAGCAGGCTGGTGCCCTCCTCAGTATATAACAAGAACCGATCATAACTCCTTTGGTTCTGGCTTTGCTTTCATACTTTCTTTTGGATGACTGAAGTTTGGTGGGACTAACGTGATGAATGGACACAACACCTAATGACGATTTAACTGCTTATTTGAACATGGTTTCATACTTATGGAAAACATTTGTCACATCAAGTTGGTAGATGGGTGTACGCTTTAAGTGATGAATAATGCAAATAATGATGCAGCTTTAGATAGGATTGACACTTTTGTTGTCGAAAGGCATGCTTTTGGAAAAATTTCAAGCGACGAATGGATGTTGGAAACTAATGGAATGGTGTTTGGAATGCTAGAGAAGTAAATGATCTTAAATAAAGGGAATCGCGGGATACATTGCACGTAATGAAGCTAGATATTTTATGTGTAGCGGAAATGAAGAAGAAGGGATGTGAAATAAGAAAGACAGAAAATGTACTCGAACTTTGGTTAGGAGTAGATGATAAATCACATGATGGCCAAGAATTTGGTCTGATTATGAAAGAGAGAGAAAAACAGCATGTCAAAAAGTATGAATGTGTACATATATCCTTGATTATTATGAATTGAAAAGAAAGTGGGAATCAGAAGGCTATTCATTATAGCATGCTTCGCTCCAGTTGATGAAGACAGTAGTGATGTGAAAGATACCTTCTTGAAGTCGTTAAATGATATAATAAGTACTTGCGATCCTGGGGAAATAATCATCTTACTGGGAGATATGATTAGCTGGGCTGATGTTCAACGTGAAGGTACGATCAGGGCACTAGGTCATTTCAGAGACCCAAAAGCGAACGGTAACAGAAAGAAATTAATTAGCTCATGCATAGAAACAGCCTTGTTTTTTACTAATGCTTGGTTCAGACACAGAATGATTGACTTTGTAGTAGGGGATGCGAGGCTAAGATGGAGGATAAGAAGAATTAATAATAAGTTGAAGCAGACGCGAGCTAAAATAGAGAATTTGCAGAAACCAGAAGTAGAAATGGTATATCGTGAAAAGATGTATAAGTATTGAGGGCATCATAGAGGAGACTGGAAGACGGAATTAGGCAATAAAAATCTAGAGAGTGCATTAATAATACTACAAGAGAGCATCTTCAAGAGTACATCTGAAGTGAGCGGTACTGCGGCTGTAGGAAGAAAGACTGGAAATGCTTGGTGAAATGATGAAATCCGCGTGGCTATTAACGAGAAAAAGCAAGCTTACTCAACAAAGCTAAATATTAAAGGTCTTAGCAGTCCTGTCTGGAGAAGACAGGACTGGACTAGAAAATGATTATAGGGTTAAAAACAGAAGAGCAAAGATGCTAATCAAAGAAATCAAGGATAAAATCAAACCGAAAGAAGATGAAAAAATGCAGAATCATTTTGAAGGAAATAAGAATTTATTTTGGAAATGAGTTCAGAAGATTCAGAATGAAAATACTAGCACTGAGTTAGTCGGAATTAAGAATACTAATGGTGAAATGGTATGGAGTTCGGACAAAGTGGAAGACTCTATGAGTGACTTTTTCAAGAAATTGTATGGAGGTCAAGCTATGAAGCACAACAACTGTGACAGAGAACAGGATACGTTGGATAATCTCGATGTAGGTGGTGAAAGAAGATTCGATATCCGCGACGTTATTTCCGTAATTAAGAAACTAATAAATGGTAAGGCTGTTGGTATAGATGATAACACTGCTGAAATGCTTAAGAGTGGTGACGGATATTTGTTTGCGGGGCTCGGCGAATTTATGATTGTGTGTGCTGAGAACAGTCAAATTCCGAATGATTGGAAAAAAGCAACTACCGTTTCACTCTAAAAGGGAAACGGTCATAAAAGTGACTGTACTAATTATAGAGCGATTAACCTACTAAGTACCGTGGGCAAAATATTTACCAAAATACGTCTCGGTAAGGTCATGGAAATAACTAAAGAAAGGATCTGGGAAGGCCATTGTTGATTCATGCTAGGGAGATCTAGTTCGGATCAGATATATAGCTACGGGAAGAAAGATCATAGAAGAAAGTCTGAGAGTAAACAAAACAGTTTTCTGTGCATTTGTTGATCTGAAAAAATCTTTCGATAACGTGGATATAACTAAACATTGAGAAGTCCTGAAAGAGTATGAAGTGACTGGTTGACCTAATTAAATGCATAAAATTCTTATCAATAAACATATTGCAAAATTGAAAAATTAAATCTTGTTAAACGATAGGGAGTCTCAGCAGTGAATCCATGGATCTCATGGGTTCCATGACCCTCCGTGGGATATTCGAGTGAATTAGTTAATGTGAGTCACATGAAGCAATGACGAATTACAGAGGCTCAAATGCATAAAGAGAGTGATAGCATTTTGGACAGATCGTTTGTTCAATTACGCTTTCTTCCTCTTTAGTTTCGCTAATCATATTATCTGCATTTCATGTGCCCTCTATCCTTTTTATTGTTCTCATATTATAATTAGTTTTTTTTATTATAATTAATTAGGAGAGTCGGGTAGTACAGGATGCTTAAGCCTTTTCATTAATAATCTAGCCGGTATCGATCGAAATAGCATTCTAGAACGTTTATTATATTGTCATTGCTTTTACCAACATCGCCAACACAGATAATCAAAGGATAATCAAATTAAATAGAAAAAAATCTTTTTTTAAGATAAAGACTTCAATCTGTTATATACTAGAACAATAATACTCACCAAAATTCAAAAACCGTTGTTACTGTGTTTACAAAAAAGGTTATTTATTAGTTCTTGACAGAAACAAATGAAATCTAGCATAAAAAAATCTTTCCGGGGGTACCCGACTGTGATATGTCAGCAAAAAACTGCAATGAATAATAAGATACGTGAAATTATTAAACAAAAATTACAGGTCACAAAGTTCGAGAATGAATTTATGCATCCCTATCAAAACCAATGTTATGTTTTTTGTAGTTTTTCAAACATTTGATGATAAGGTCAGTCCATATTTCACAAAATGCACTTTTTTCTAGAGAAGAAATATTTAGATCGAACTTTTTTTTAAACTAATGAAAGATATCAGTCTATATTTTAATAATCACGCTTTGGGTTCTTGAAAAGAATTCAAGAACTTCCCAACCGATTCATGATATTTCACGTGCCCTGATACATTTAACAAAAATAATATTATCGGAAAAAAATAATAATAATACTGCATAGTCAGCTGAGAGATAAGTGTTCGCGACCAACAGTCTGCCGATAACATTTGAACTCATCACGAGAAGATTGCATTTTCCCAACCAGTAATCTTCAAACTTAAAAGTATTGAATTAGCAACTTCTTTAGTAAAATTTTTGGAAAGTGAAAATCATTAAGTTTCTGTAAATTGTCTACAAAAAATCAAAGAAGAAGTGTATCGAATTAACCGGAAATTCGCTGAATGGAAAAATTCATCTTCGGCAAAATTTGCCTGAGGTTAACACTCGACCTCTATAACCCTGTCTGTTTACTGCCACTTTCTGCAGATAAAATTGTACGTCATTCGAGCTATCTGGACAATTACCCTGAACTTAATTTTTGTACAATTCGATATTTTTTTTATGGATACGTGCTTTTAATTAGGTTACGACTCATTCTCACACTTGTTTTGTCTGATAATAAAAAAAAGCAATTCCGAAACAGTGTTGTTCGCTATTTAATTCTGATTGAAGATAAAATCTCATCATAAAAGAATCTATTTTTCCTATCGTCATTTCAAGGTAGGAAAATAAGTCATAACAAAACATTGTGGAGAATCTGAGTTATTTTTCAGTTGAAATGTGTTCATCTACTTACTGACTTATTTTAGTGACACATTTTTCACTGATTCTAACTTAAAGAGTGTAGAAGATCGGAAATATCATGAAAGAATTTCAATTTATAACTCATTTTCCTCCTTTTATTCACTTTTTTCTTGTAAATGGCAGTTGTTTGAAAATGTTTTGTGAGCTTAATAGTTGAGGCATTCAAAGTGGGACGACTTTGTATGTTCAACCTTGTAGTGATTGGTAACACCGCATACGAAATAAATATGGAACAATTATGTAAATTCTTAACAGATTGTATTGCTTGTTCAAAAATATTTTTGAGTGTGAATGAAATTGTAAACTTTTATAAATTTCCATGATAAAGTATTTATTTTGTAATGAACTTCTTATATTTTTTTATGAGAACCTTGCAATACAAACTTATCTAACTGAGTGATCTTTCACCGTTTTTGGCGTAAATTACCTTCATTAATTTTGATGTCAGGAAGAAATTGTGAAAAATAATTTCCTACATAAAAAAAACTTATATAATAAGCAGGGGTCTGTTTAACATGAAACTTTAATTTTGAAAAAGGACTCAACCAAAGTCGTACCTTTTGATTATACGAATTAGAAAGACGTGATGTCAAATTTTGTAGGAAGTCTGCTTAAACTGAAAATAACCCTATTTTGCATAATGATTATAATTTTTAATTCATTCTCGGATAAAGTTTAGAATTTCGCACATTCTTGCATTCTCAATCAGAGAGGAAAGAGTTGATTTTAATGACAGGAGCTGAAATCCTTCACATTTTTATTGCTATGCGTTAAGAAGTTTATTCATAAAGAAGTGGAATAACCTTTCTTATAAACATATAAATGGAGGACAAACCACGGCCATAAGAATAATTAAAGAGTGAGTAAAGTTCAAATATCTGATTACCCTTTATCGATTGAGAAAAAAAAACGTAATCGTTATATAATAAATGCAATTATTGCATAAGGAATAAATAAAATATACCCAATAAAATCATTATAATTTGCTGTTTAGAATTTGAAATTTATTTGAAAGTTGGACTTCAAATGAAGGCTTTTATTAGAAGTTGATTTTATGTTCGTTAATTATGAGACATCAAACCAAAGTGCGAACTTTGACGCTGCATTTCCATCTGAAGTGGTAGACGTGCACGTAGCAAATAGTAATTTTTTTTCATCCAAATATTATGTATGGGAAAGCCCATTAATTACGTAAGGATGATTTTTAAAATTTTAGACCCCCTCCCCCCCTATCGTAAGGATTGGAAAGATTTTTGAAATCCCTCTCCCAATCCTTCTCACGTAAGATTTTATATTTTTACTCAATATATCAACAACATATCAATCTTTTGCACTTTGAAGTATATTTCAAGGGATTTTAAAGTATTTCGAAGGACTACAAAGTATTTCGAGGAATTACAAAGCGTTACGGAATTAAAGGAGATTTCCAAAGCTTTTTGGGGATTTCATGAGATTTCAAAGGACTACAAAAGATTTAGAGTAGTCAAAATAATTTCAGAGAACGAATTTCCGAGAGAACATTAGTTTTTCAAAGAGATTTTGTATATATTTTGGAAGACTTTAAGGAGTTTAGTCAGAATTTGAGAAATTTTAAAGGATTTTAAGAGATAACAAGGTATTTTCACGAAACTTTAAAGGATTTTAATGAATTATAACAGATTTTAAGAGATTTAAAAAGTTTACAAAGTATATCCACGGATTTTAGAGGATTTCTTAAGATTTCAAAAAATTTAACGGAATGACAAAGGATTTACGAGTATTACACAGAATCTTAAAGTCTTTCAAGGAATTTAAATGGCTTTTAGAAGACTTTGTTGGATTTTAAAATATTTTTAGAGATTTCAAGGAATTCAGAACGATTCCTTTACATTAGGGAGGATTTTGATGGATTTCAAAGGAATTTAAATAACTTCAAGAGATACCGGAGTATTTTCACAAATTTTGAAGGATGTTAGAGGATTTTAGTCGAATTTCGAAAATTTGAAGGGACCTGAGAGAATTTAATAAGATTTCAGAAAATTTACAAAGTTTTCGAAGGATTTTAAGGAACTTTTATGGATTTTAGAGGATGCCGTAAGATTTTGAAAGATTTAACGGAATTGCACAGAATTTTCAAATACTATAAAAGATTGTAAGTGATTTCGAGGATTTTACGGGGTTTCGAAAAATTTCTGCGGATTACAAAGGATTTTGAAGAATGTCAGGGAATTTTAATTCGATTTCAAAAATTTGAAGGGATTTAAAGGAATTTCATAAAATTTCAAAAGATTTCACATGAATTAAAAAGATTTGCAAAGATTTGGAGGGATTTTAAAAGTCTTAGCAGAATTTCAAGGGATTTCCGAATACCATACAGAATTTTAAGGGATTTGGAGGAATTTGAATGGCTTTCAAAAGGGTTTAAAATATTTTTAAGGATTTCAAGAGACTCGGCAATATTGCCAAGGGTTTTAAAGATTTTAATAGGATTTCAAGGGGTTTTCAAGGTTTTTAAAGGATTAGAAGGGATTTTTCTT
>JAUMHM010000085.1:2516330-2542789 GCA_032362435.1 Melikaiella ostensackeni
ATACAGAAAAAAGTACAAAAAATTACAAATTTCGTCAAAATAATACACAAAAGTTCTAATTTCCTGTAATTTTTGTTGAATTTTGTTGTATTTAATTATATTTTCCTGTGAAGATAATTTTTTTTTGTACTTATTTGTGAAAAATTCTCTACCAAGGATTGAAAGAAAAATTCAAAATTGGACTTTTCGAAAATTATTTTTTGTGGAATTTTGGATAACAAACTAAAACTACCGAATAAAAACTACCTAATAGATTTTTTAAGAGCACTGAATGGTTATTCATATAATTCATAAATTCTAGTAGCAAGTTAAATGGAAAAATGGTCACTGATTTGGCAAAATATAAAAAAAAATTCTTTTTACTTTTTTCACCCATTTTTCGATTTTTTTCGGGAAGGTTTGTTTTGATGAAAAAAAGAAAGACAATGAAAAAGATGTATTTCATAAAAATCTAAAACTTAAGAGAAAACACATTTTCAGTTCAACTAATAATTAGTTAATCAAATAAAACTTGTTTTTTTTCAAGTTTTGGCAAATTTGATCAGATTTTTTTTCATCAGAACAAAATTTTGCGCAGCTGCTTTTTATAAAAGAAAAGTATAGCATCCCAGAGACTTTCATTTTCTGAAATTTGTATTTTACCAAACACAAGCCAAACATTCCCATCATCGACTTTTTTAAAACTTTGGCTATTTATTTGTTTCTTAGAAAAGATATAGATTCCCAAAGATTTTGCTCGATTTTTTTTGAAGTTATTGCATTATATCTATTTTGGACACTTTTTGAATCTTTAAAACACGAAGTTTTTTTTTTAATGTTGATATTTCAAAAAACTCGACTCCCAATAAGGGGCATTTGATTTTACATATTTTCGTTAATATCACTATTTAAGGGGCATTTAAATGAGTCTACAATCTTTTATTTCGGTAAGATTTATTTCTTCTGTACTCTATCAAGTTATTTAGTAGACCTTCATATGAAAATAATCAAAAATAATCATTTTGTGATACACTTTTAAAGAAAAAATTATTTTATAATATTTCCTTAATAATACAACTATAAGAAAATTATTTTTGAATTTTTACTTAAGGTGACTCATTTTATGAGGCAAACAAAAATTATTTTCGAAACCGAATACGCACACTAGCCTCAGTTGTACCTCTTTAGTCCAAAATTTTTTCTAACAAAAAAATTCAAGATCGGATATGATTGAGAGGTCCCTTATCTGAATATTATCCTTTTATTGATTTTTTGTTGTTTTTATTTTTTCAAAATCTTGAAAATGTATGTATTAAACTTTTATACATATATAATTCTCCATTTTTCACATTATCATCATTGTATACATAATCTAATTACATTCTTTTAAATCATTTTTAAGGAAAATAATGATTTTATCTCACCTCTTTCACATTTTTCTATAAATGTAAAATAAGTAAGACAAAATTATTGTTTTCCTTAAAAATGAGTCTAAAAAATGGAATTAAATTATTTGCTATGATGGTCATTAAGAAAGGATAACTCTTTTTGTTTTTTTTTTAAATAAATTTTTTGACTAAAAAGGTACAACTCAGGCTAGTGTGCGTAAAATCAACTGAAAAATCGATATTATTGATCATTTTTTTTGCGAAGGGGAGATTTTAAAAACTTATGCTTGATACTTGAAGAAAAAAAGGACTTGAATAGTAAAAAAATGACACTAAAAAAGAAAAGTTTTAATTAATTTTATTAAAACCGAGCTAAGCGGTACAGCCTTTAGTTAACTGGTGCAATTCGTGTTTTGGAGACCCACCGTGCCTACTGCCCTAACCCGTGTAAAAATACTTCGTCTTGGATTTGTCTTCAAGGAATTGAAGTCTGCCCGTGTGAAAATATTTCGTCTTGGGTTGTGCTTTGATGAAAGGCAATCAAGACATTTTCAAGACTTGCTAAAGACGTCTTGAAAGCCTGGCTCATGAGACGGAGTCAGACTTCATTCATCTCTAGAACCAGGAAGAAGGTTTCCAATGCCTACCTGTCCTGGCGAAAAGGGTCATTCTTATGCCGTCAGGAAAGCTGATCCTTATTTATGTTTAAACAATTTTATAAATTTATTTTACAATATGCATATTAAATGGATCCATTTTATTCCATTTGTTGTTATTATTACACTTTCTTGGCAAAAATTCCGAATATGTTGTCCGTTTTTCTATATTGCTTACGGTTTAGGAGAGCCTTATAGAAAATTACAATAATAATCTTTTTAAAGCAAACTTTAGATGGCTATAGTCGTGAAGACCTATAAATCCTGATATTTTCACTTTTAAATAACTATTTTTAAATTAAACAAAATTTTTAGTTCGTCTTGCCACTGTCAGCTATAACCATAAACTTGAGACAAAATTTTATGTCTATAAAGTCTGACTCATTAGACGGAGCTAGACTTCAATGTCTTGAAGACAAAATGGGACGTAATGTCTTGGTTAAAGGCCAATAAAAAAGGGACCAAACAATTTGGACTTAAATTGGAAAATGAATTTTTTGTTTAATTTTTAAAGAAGCTATTTAAGAGTGAAAAGATCAGAATTTGTGGGTCTTAAGAACTACAGTCATCTAAAATTTGCTTCAAAAAGATTAATATTGTAGTTTTCCATAAGGATCTCCTAAGACGTAAGAAACACATAAAAACGGACATTTTTGGAATTCTCGACAAATAAGTTTAATAGTAACAATAAATGAAATAAAATGGATTCATTTAATGTGCATATTGTATACTTTTATAAAATTGTTTAAACTTGAATAAAGATTAGCGTTTATGACGGTCTGAGAATTACTCCTTTCGCCAGGGTAAGTAAACCTGTAAAAATATTTCGTCTTGGGTTCTGTCATGTTGACAGGCAATCCAGACATTTCCAAGGCTTGCTGAAGACATTTTAAAAGTCTGGCTTAGGAGACGGAGCCAGACTTTATTTATATCTTGAACCAGGAAAAAGATTTCCAATGTTGACCTGCCCGGGCGAGAAGGGTCATTCTTATGGCGTCATAAAAGCTGATCCTTATTCATGTTTGAACAATATTGTCAATTTATTTTACAATATGCATATTATATGGATCCATTTTATTCCATTTGCTTTTATTATTACACTTGTTTGGCGAAAATTCCGAATATGTTGTCCATTTTTCTGCATTTCTTGCGATTTAAGAGAGCCTTATAGAAAACCACAATATTAATCTTTTTGAAGCAAACGTATGATGGCTATAGTCGTGGGGACCTACAAATTCTGATTTTTTTACTTTTAAATAGCTCTTTTGAAAATAAAACATAAAATTCATTTTCGAATTCAAGTCCAGATTATCTGCTCCGTTTTTTATGGGCCTTCAGCCAAGATCTTATAGAAATCTTCATGTCTTGAGACAAGTTCAGTTCGTCTTCCACTGTGAGCTATAACCATAAACGTAAAACAAAATTTTATGTCTATGAAATCTGGCTCATGAGACAAAGCTAGACTTCAATGTCTTGAAGACAAAATGGGACGTCTTGAAGACTATTCAAAGACGAAATATCTTTACACGGGTAGGTCCGTCTCATAAGCCAGACTTCATAGACATCAAATTTATTTTGTCTCACGTTTATGGTTATAGATCACAGTGGCAAGACGAACTGAACTTGTCTCAAGACATAAAGCTTTCTGTTATATATTGGCTAAAGGCCAATAAAAAAGAGGCCACCAGTGAAAAAATATTTCGTCTTCGGCTTCTTCTTGAAGACAGGCAATCAAGACATTTCCGAAACTTATTGAAGACATTTCAAAAGTCTGGCTTATGAGACGGAGCCAGACTTTATTCATCTCTTGGACCAGGAAAAAGTTTTCCAATGCCTACCTGCTCTGGCGAGAAGGTTAAATGAATCCATTTTATTCCATTTGTTCTTACTATTACACTTGTTTGGCGAAAATTCCGAAAATGTTATTCGTTTTTCTGTCTTTCTTACGGCTTAGGAGAGCCTTATAGAAATTTTTTTAATTCAAGTCCAGATTATCTAGTCCCTTTTTTATTGACCTTCAGCCAAGGCATAACAGAAATATTCATGTCTTGAGACGACAAATCCGAAACGAAATATTCTTTTACACGGGTAGGCATTGGAAACCTTTTTCCTGTTTCAAAAGGAAAATAATGTCTGCCTCCGTCTCATAAGCCAGACTTTCAGAACGTCTTCAACTAGCTTTGAAAATGTCTTGATTGCCTGCCAAGAAAACAAAACCCAAGGCGAAATATTTTTACACGGGAAGTAAAAAATACTTTTCAAATTTTGCGGATTTTTTAGGAACGGTTATGAAATCGGTGCACCTAACCTGGAAATCGCTGATGACTTCCGGTTTTCCTGCAGGATCGATGAGTCTGCATTTGATTTCACGGGCATACATTGACATTCTATTCAAGCCATGACTGAAGTGGCCTCTGTAATCAGCGTACATCAAGTGATGAGCCACAGTCGCAGCATCTTCGGGCGTCGTTCCAGCTTTACACATGCAGTCTCTGATAAATCTGACAACCTCTTCCTTCGGGACCACCATATCACTATTTTTGCTTGCTGCTGCCATTCCGCGAGAGGAATTTTTCTGATTTTTCAGAAAATTCAGGAAACCCGCCGAAGAAAGTGAAGGGTCTAATACGTTTATGACTGAGTGAACGTTGCTCACTCTCCTTAATACTTGCCTCAGTGCCATGATGGGAGTCGAGCACCTAATTGATGTTTATTAATGACGTAGATTATGTGTTTATGGTTGAATTGGTTTTAGTAGAAGGGAGTTGATAATTGAGAAAGTAAATGCAGATGTAAATGGAAATGTAGACTCAAGTTATACAAGAACGTTCAGAAGGTAACTGGATACTTCCGATGATATAGAATAACTGCGCACAATTATTAATTGTTATAAGTATTCATGTAAGATAGCGACACATGTCCTATATTTGAACCGACAGACTGATTAAAATTGATATGAGTGATAAAGAAAGGCTATCTGCTATGTTGAAAATCGTTTCGATACTAGACACAGCACTTTACAATTATAAAATAATATCCTCCGAAAACTATGCGGCAATAAAACAGCTTTATGCATCGTAAATTGTTATTAAAGTTGAAAAAAGAAGAAAAATAATGTTTTGACTTGATCAAAGGATACTTTTCTTATTGGTTATTTGATAAGAGAGATTGAGTAAGTCAAGATTTATCGATTTAAGGGCATGTGATACTTAGAAAATTATCGATTTTTGCAGTGTTACGTTCCTCCGGCTTTTCTCCCACAGTAATAAAGATTTAGTCTTAAAAATTTGGGAAATGATAGAGAGCATGCTAATGGACGTCCTCGATTTCTTCTTCTATAGGATAATTTAAAAAAATTAATTTTGATAAATTTGATTAAAGTTTGAGTATTTTGAGGTTATGTGTGTTACAGCTTTACTTACAAACTACACAATATTTTTGTACGAAAACTTAGGACAAGCAAAAAAACATAGAAACTAATGTCCTGGAACTAACCTTGTTTTTAGATAATTAAAAAAGTTTATTTCATAAATAATTTGAATGTCGCAAAAAATTGATCCTAACCTCAAAATAGTGCACGTACATAAAATTTTTATTTATCCGCATAAATTTTTTTTTATTTTATCCCTCTAAAAATGAGTTCGGGGACGTCCGTTATACTATTTTATAGCATTCCCGAATTCAGTTTTTAAAAATTTTAATTTTTGTGGACAAAAACCTGAGGGAACTGAACCCAATTTACCATACGCAAAAGTATCACATGCCCTTAATGTTCGTAGCAAAAAGGATATCAGGGTGGCCACTAGGGCAGGGAGAAATTTTTTTTCAAATTCGGCGAGGATTCAAAAGTTGTAGTTTGGTACCCGGATTTCCCACAAAAAGTTACAGATAAAAAGAAATATTTTTTATGTGCGCGTCCACGATAAAGCTCAAAATAACGAATAATAGTGGACTTTTTGTTATTTTGATACGAAGTCAATTTTTTGATAGATGGAAAGGGTTCTTAAAATTAGTATTTGCAACTATAAATACTCTCCGAAAACTATGCAGCAATGAAAAATCCTTATGCATCGTAAATTGTTATTGACAGTTATCTTTTTCGTTGGAAATTCATCTCTTCTGTTACCAAACTCATCTTTTTTGGTCAAAAATGTATCTTTTTTCGTTAAAAATATTTTTCTTTCATAATTCTCATTTTCAGGTTGAAAAATCAACTATCTTCTGAAAAATTTATCTCTATGACTTGAAAATTCTACTACTTGGTTGTAAATTTAACTGTTTGGTTGATTTTTTCAAATTTATCTTTTCGGGTAGAAAAGTCATCTTTCTGGTAATAAATTCATCCTTCTCGGTTAAAAATAAATTAATTGTTGAACCAATTTTTAAGGTTGGAAGTTCAACTCTCGTCTGAAAAATTCGCCTTCTTGACTTGAAAATTCAACTATTTGACTGAAAACTCATCTTTTATGGTAAAAAAGTTATTTTTCTTGGTTAAAAATTTATCTTTCTTGGTTGAGGATTCAATTTTTTATCTTGAAAATGTAATTGTCTTTTGAAAAGTTCGTATTCTTTGCTTGAAAATGCAACTGTTTTTGGTTGAAGTTTAATCTTTTAGCTTGAAAGTCCAACTATTTAGTTGTGAATGCAACTGTTTGGTTGAAAAATATATTTTTTTTTTGAAATCTAATTATTTTTTTGAAAATTCACCTTTTTGGTTGAGAACGATATTTTTTGTTGAAAATCCATCTTTTCGGGTTTAAAAGTCAACTGTTTTCTGACAAAAGTCATCATTTTTTGTTAACAACTCATCTATTTTGGTTGGAAATTCAAAATTTCAGATTGAAAATTCCACAGTCTTTTAAAAAATTCGTCTCTTTTGTTTGGAAGTTTGACCATTTGATTGTAAAAGCAACTGTTTGGTTGAAAATTATTTTTTGGAAATTCGGCTAATTGGTTGAAAATTCATCTTTCTTGGTTGAAAATTATCTTTTTTGCTGGAAATTCATCTTTATTGGTCGATTATAACTTTTTTGTTGAAAATTAGGCTATTTAAGGTTGAAAATTCAACTCTATTCTGAAAAAAATCGTCTTTTGGCTTGTAGATTTATCTTTCTTGGTTGAAAATATTTTTTTTTCTTACTAAAAATTCAAATTTTAAGGTTGAATTTCATCTTTTTGGGTCAATGAATATTTTTCTTCGGGTAAGTAAAAAGTCGATTATGTAAAAATCTGTCTCTAAATATGTCCATCATTTCTAATCCTTTCAAAATTGTAAAATTTTAAATTCAAAACCTTGATAGTCAATTTTAAGTTTCAAGCATTCAAAAGTTAATAATTTCAAAATTGAAATCGAATGATATTAACATCTCTTAAACAGAAGCCTTTTACATTTATTGGATTTGAAATTTCATCCTTTCAAAGTGGAAGTCATAAAATTGAACAATTTTTGTTTTCTGTTCTACTAACTTTAATAATAATTTTAGTAGATTTTCAGAATGAAAACGCTTGAGAGTAAATATTTTTAATCATTTGAATAAAACATTCCAAATCAATAATTTTTAATACTGATATGTACTCGAAATTTACCTATTACCTTCAAATGGTAAGCCTGCAAAATTGAACGAATCCGAAAATACATTAAAACCTCTTTTTTTTCAAATGTGTATAGGAATTAATCTTTTTAATTCACGCTTGGACAATAAATCAATTCTAGAACTAGGGATTCAAATTTGAATTATATTTGAACTTTACACAGAAAGAATATGTGAATTCCCTTGATATCCTTAAAATCACTTAAAATTTAAGTAAAATCCATATAAATTTGTCGGAATCTCTTGAAATCTGTTAAAAATAATCCTTGAAAATAACAAAAAAATTTAATTTATTCCTTAAGATCTCTGGAAATCCCTTGAAATTTGTGAAATCTCTCAAAATATTTTAAATACTTGAAGGTCCTATGAAATCCCTCAAATCTTATGAAATACATTGACATCCCTTGAAATTTTTTTAATCTTTTGAAATTTTTCGGAACCTTTTAAAATAACTAAAAATCTTAAAAATTCTTTGATTTTTTTTTAAGAATCCTCATGTCCCTTAAAATTGTGGAAATCCGTAAAAATCTCCTAAAGTAAAATTTAATTTATTCCCTCAAATTCACTAGAAATTATAATTGAAATCTCTTAAAATCCCTTGAAAACTTTAGAATCGCTAGGAATCTCTTGAAATTTCATTCCCTGGAATTTAGTTCTATAGACATCCCTTAAATTCTTTGGAAATCCTACAAAATTCTTCGAATTCCCTTGAAATTTTTGAAATGTCTCGAAATTCTTTAGAATCTGTTAAAATACTATAAAATTTTATGAAACCCCGTAAAATTCTTCGGAGAGCCTTAAAATCCGTGAAAGTCCTTCGACATCCCTTGAAATTTCGTAAATCTCTTGAAATTCTTTGAAATCTTCTAAAATAACTTAAAATATTCAAAATCGTTTGAAATTTGTTTAATTCCTTTATATCCCTTCAAATCTGTGGAATCCTGTAAAATCGCTGGAAGTAATTTGAAACCCTACGATAAATAAATGAGTGAATAATCCGTTTGTAGTTTCTCTCTTTTTGCATTAATTCCTTCAACATTTTAACATTTATTTCTATACTGATTATCTTATAATGATTTTCTATAATGATTTTTCCAGAATTGCAAAAAAATTATACGAAATTCATTATAGGAAAATCATTATAGGCCTCTAGTGAATTTCCTATAATATTTTTTTGGAAGGGAATCTTTTTAATGTCTTAAAATCCCTTGGAATACCTATTTTAAAATCCATTGAAATCTCCTAAGCTATTGAAATTCCTCAAAAATCATTGAAATCCATTATAATATTTGAAAATCCTTTGAAATTACGTTAAATCTTTTGAAATCTTCAAAGATCCTCTCAAATCCATGGACACACTTTGAATCCTTTTGAAATCTCTTTAAATCCTTTGAAACACCGTAAAATCATTCAGGCCCCTTTAAAGCTCTCAAAATTCGTTAAAATACAATAATATTTATTAAAGAATTAAGTTTAATATTAAAAGGAACTTCACGTTCGTAGTAAGCAACACACAAGTTTTATATTTTTAAGGAAAAATTATAAAAAATTGAAATTTTCAAATATATCCTCTTTGTTTTTTAATAATACATGTATTTCAGAGGAAAAGTATATTTACTTTTTAAATATTTTAAGTACATAATGTCAGAAGAAAATATATTTAAATTCTCTTTTAATACATACCAAAAAACTTTTTCGTTTTCTTCTCTTGTAAAATTTTGAAATCCAAGGTTAGGAATAGTAGCGATTTTTGTTATATCAGACAGCACTGACATATCTAAAAATGAGATCTTCAACTTCGATATGTAATTGCTAGCTTAAACATTTGAAAATTACTGAATCATTTATTGTAAATCGTGAAATTCGAAAAATTTTAAATTGCGAATCTATAAAATTGAAAAAAGTTTCAATTTCGAATATTTAGAATGCAATACCTCTCACTTTTAAATCTTTAAAATATATTTATTTTAACCAAAAACATTCAAGATTGCATCATTCTCTATTTTACACATTAAACGTTGGAGAGTCTTCAATTGTAAATCGTAAAAATTAAAGAATTTTCCATTGTAAATCTTCAAAATTGAACTGCATTTTACAAGAAAATGTTCAAAAATACATCATTTTCACTTGAACTATTCCAAAGCATTCAAAACTACATTATTTTAAACTATAAACATTCCAAATTAATATGAATCTTTAACTGTAAATTTTAAAAATTTGAAGAATTTTCAGTTGCAAGTCTTTAAGATTCAATAAATCTCAATTTTACACCTTCAAAAATGCGTAAATTCAATCGTAAATCTTCACAATCAAACTATTGAAAAAAAATCCAAATTACATCATTTTAAACTGTAAACATTCCAAATTAATGAATCTTCAATTGAAAATCATAAAAACTGATGAAATTCAAAAAGCAAATCCATTATATTGAAATAATTTCAACTTCAAATATCAAAAATTGAATAATTTTCCATTTTAAATCTTCAAAATTGAACTATTCCAAAAACAAAACATTCAAAATTGTATCATTTTCCATTTTACACGTTAAATATTCAAAAGTATTCAACTGCAAGTAAACAAAATTGAAAAATTTTCCATTGTTAATCCTTAAAATTGAACTGCATATTCCAAAAAAACGTTCAAGATTACATCATTTTGAACTGTATGCATTCCTAATCAATGAATCTTTAATTGAAAATCATGAAAATTGATGAATTTTATATTGAAAATCTATGAAATCGAGTACATTTCAATTTTAAATCTAAAAAATTGAATAATTTTCAATTTTAGATCTTCAGAATTGAACTATTTTTGAAAAAGCATTCTAAATTACATCATTTTGAACTCTAAACATTCCAAATTAATGAATTCTAATTGTAAATCTTGAAAAATAATTCATTTTAAATTTAGAATTTTCAAAATTAAACTATTTTGAAAAAACATGAAAAATTGCATCATTTTCTTTTGTACATATTGAATATTGAAGGGGCTTCAATTGCAAATACTCAAATTTAAACAATTTTTCCTTGTAAATCTTCAAAATTGAACTACATATTCCAAAGAGACGTTCAAAATTACATCAATTTAAACTGTAAACATTTCAAATTAATGGATCTGCAATTGACAATCATAAAAAATGATGAATTTTAAAATGCGAATCTATAAAATTGAATAAATTTAAATTTAAAATCTTCAAAGTTGAATAATTTTCAGTTTTAAATCTTCAAAACTAACTCTTTCAATAAATAATATTCAGCATTGCATCATTTTTCATTTTACACATCAAATGTTGGAGAGTCTTTAATTTTGAATCGTAAGAATGAATTTTCCATTCTAAATCTTCAAAATTGAACTACATTTCACAAGAAAACGTTCAAAAATACATCATTTTAAACTATAAACATTCTACATCAATGAATCGTAATTGTTAATCGTAAAAATGGTAAAAATTGATAAATTTTAAATTACTAATTATGAAATTTAATAAATTCCAATTTTGAATCTTCAAAATTGAATAATTTTCAATTTTGAATTTCAAAAATTGAACTATTCAAACAAAAATTCAAAATTGCATCATTTCTTGTACACGTTAAGTATTTAGGAGTCTTTCATTGCAAATATTTAAAATTGAAGAATCTTACATTGCAAATCCCCAAGATAGACCTGTTTCAAAAGATATTCAAATTTCGCAATTTCAAACTATAAACATTCGAAATCAAACAAGTTTCCGATTAAATTTAAAATTGTATGATAGTTGATTCAGCCATTTCAATATTTATTTCAATTCATGATCATTATTAATTATATTTTATAGTCTTATAGATTTCGCTGAAATTGCAAATGTTTCCTGCAAATCTTGCAAACTAAAAAAATGCCACCAGGAAAACCGCAATGTAGTCATAATATTGATGATTTTCCTCTAAGCAATTTTTTCCTTGAATGTATCATCTACCAATCATATCAACTTGATGTTAATAACAGTCTGTATTAAATTTTCATAAAAATTATCTTTAATTTGTTCGAAAAAATAATTATTGTACTGAAAGTGATTCTTTCTAGCATTTTTATTTCAAGAAAAAAGTATAAATTTCCAACACTCCAATTCACATTACCATTATCGTTCTTATCAGCAAAACTACTTTTGAATTGCGTAACTTACACGTGATCGCGAAGTGAAAATGAAAACTTGAGGTCATTGCATCTTCACATATCGCACGCCTTTCAGCTGTGAATCGACTTGACCTTGTAGATCGAAACAAGATTGATAATTACTCTGTACATAGTAAACACTTATCCAACGAGCAATATTCTTGAAGTCACTTACACGGTTCTTTCACTGAATTAATTTGGGCTGTGGAAATTAAGTTTCACATATACGTATCGATGTCGTCAAGATGTTGAAATTCTAAGCGCGAACTTCAAATCACTAGCAGTAAAGTTGATTTATAATATCGACTGCATTTCAGAATATAAATTTGAAAAATTAGTCTAATTTTTATTAGGATGATTTAATTAATAATAAACGAAAGAAATTTGTATTATTATTTTTATTATTACTGTTAGATTTGAGACTGTGAAAAATAAATATTATGATATCTAGATGATTATCAAATGATGCAACAGCAAATTATTAATTCTTTACATTATTTTTTCACCTTTTATGTGCATTGAACCGTTTATTGTGCATGTTTACAATTTGAATCAACGCATGTTGCTTATACCACATTTTTACAATCTGTGAATACAATACATCACAGAAAACTCTTATAATATATTAGGAACAAAACTTTTGCGAAAACAAACACTTTATAAATATTGATGAACGAATTATTATAAAAACAAGTATGTAATCTAGGAATTTGGAACCCAAAAATTCTTCGGAGGACTCTCAAAGGAATGAGTCTGCAAGCCATGAATGCTCCATCCAATCTGAGAGCGATTCAATAATTTGTACCTTACAAAAGTCCATCGAAATAGTGGAATCTATTTCATTTTTTTTTACCAAAAATAATATCAACTTTTTCGGGCCATTCAGCGTCTTTCGAATCACACTCTTCACGTAATATGGACAACCGTTCATTAGCTCGTTGAGCAGCTATACGTTTTGGACGTAGTAACACAGGTTCACATAAGTAGGGGTTTTTTTTAATGTGATTTTTGTATATGCAGTCGCAAAGCTCTGTTCGAAGCAAAGTACAGAAAACAATCTTTGCACACTTTATATTTTAAACGTAACTTAATCGAAGGGCAGTAGTAGACGTGTGAAATTTTAGTGAAGTCCTCAGAGTTTGGATGAATTTTCACTGACAATCTTGTCCGAAGAGGAGCAAACTTCGCAGTTTTATCCTCAATGCTTGGAACAGTAAGTCTAGATGATTGTTCCAGAGGATGGGGTGGTGGAAGGAAACCATCAAGGAATATAGCACGCAGATCACTTCTCACTGATAGACAGCAGTTTATATCATCACATTTCGAGATTCGAAGCAGATATTGAGATTCTCTGACATGTTCATTTTACCATTCATCAGATTCGTCTGCTTGAAATTAAATGTGGTTAAATGTGGTTTCAGGTTCGATATATTCAGCTTGAACAACGTCCTCATTAATAATCATTGAATTCCAAACTTCAGCCAGTATTTCTCATGCTCGTTTGAAATTTTCAAGTTCCAAAGTGTCGTCTCGTCTATTATCCTTCCTTGTGCATCCAAATATTCTCCGGGTGAATCATGCGGTATAATCAAACCCGATAATTGATGACTCAATGGTGCTATTCTTCTCTCCACCCTATTGTATGCACTGCGACCAGGTACATTACTTACAATAAATAGATCGTCTAAATCAAACATCTTAAAATGTTTATAAGCGAGAGATATCACTTTTCGATACCTGGGATCTCATCAGGACCTCCGTCAGAAGAAATTATTATTATTGGTTTCGGAATACCTTCTTCATTCAGAGCTAACTTCTTGAAAATCTTTAATTGCATTATCCTTTCTCAATCACTAGCATTAGTTCCAGAAGTTGAAGAAGAGCGTTTCCCACTTCTGATTGCGATGTACGTAAGTCCTGAGTAAGAAACCACTTGAGGATTACCTATCATATCTTTATTGATAAATATTCCAGCGTAAACAGAAGGAATGAGTTTGTGTTTATCAGCAACAACCCAATCGTGAATCGGTAGTTGAACCCGATATTGAACGTGCATTAAGAATGGAGATTGTTTATTAACAGCCGTCCTTTCTATTGGCACTCTTGCCTTGTCATCCTGGGATGAGAAGAAAACCTGCTGAGGACCTAGAAGAGAAGTAGGAAATTCTAATACTTGGATAGTTGAAGTGGAAAATTCCTGATCGGGATGAGTTTTATGCAAGTCTGATTGGGCTCTACATAATTTGGCAGGAACAGTTGAAACATGCCGTTTGCCTTCCGTGGACTTTGATTTTCTTGGGAACAATCGAAGGTATGTTGCACTTCGAGACGAAGGAGACCCCATTTCAAGTAATTCAGCGTGTGAATCATCCAGTCTTCTACAAGATCTTATTGTTTCTGTCCTTCGTTTTTCATCCGCAGAACTTCCAAGCATGGTAATTTCGAGAATGGTTGTGAGTGAATCAGACTGATCGATTTCTTTTTGCGGTTGACCAGGTTTATTTCTGACTTTTGATTCATTTGCTGTATTTTCATCTTTGGAACATATATCTTTTAAATAAATTGATCGATTTTTTCTAAATTTTTGTTTAAGTATAGCATAAGCTTTCAACTGATTTTCGAAATTCTTTAAATCATTTTCAGATGCATTTTGAGATGGTGTATTCCTAGTCTTCTTTAGTACTTTTGTTGAAGAAAAGTCTTCTTTTTCTTGAAGATTATCATCAGGAATAATCATTGTTTCGTCTTCTGTTCGTATTTCTGAAGTTTCTGCGGAGCTACTTTGTTGAGATTTATTTTTAATTGACGGAACATTGTTTTTAAAGATATAAATCTTTCCGCCACTTTTTCTGGTATGTTCTGATTTAAAGTTAAAGGTCGTTCTTCCGGTGATAAATTATTACTCCTGAACTGAATTCATGACAATAAACTTACGTTTCTTATCGAAATTAAAAAAAAATTCTTGCAGAAAAATGTAGGTAATAACTTTCTTCATCAGGATAGCAGAACTATTATACAATACTCAAGTGTAAACATTTTTTAAAAGTACGAAATAAAATAGAATAAGACATTTACTAATATATACAATATTTCTCAAGAATTACAGAAGAAAATTTCATACGTAAATTCACGAAGACATTTGTTAAACGCCAAAAACCTTTGGTATTCCATGAAATTGATTGATTCCGTCGGTATTATTTCAATCGAATATCTTTCAAACAAAAAATTCTTAAGGAATCAAAAAATTTTGGAAATGTAGGTTTTGAAGCACAATATTTAGAGATCGATTTCATCCCATTTACAGGTCCTGATAATGTTGCAAGATTATAATGTGGAGGTATCGGCCTAATTGTAATCAATAAAATACAAATTTTAGGTTATGTTCATATTATGTACGGAAACTTACGTTTGTAAAAAACTTGAAGCATATAGCCTTCTGTTTTGTAGCATTAATCTCAAATCCTCTTTTTCTCTCATTTATGTGATTCTGGAAAGACACTTTGTCTGAATAATTTGACTTTGCTTCTTTCCAAATTTCATTTGTTTCATTCTAAGCTTTTTGTCCAGAACGGTTGGGAAAACACTTCTCATAAGCATAAAATAAATTCAAATAGAGATTGTTTGTGAGATAACGAAGGCGCTGAAACTCAAAGTGCGAAAGTTTGAACTCAAATTCCTATCAAATGCAGAAAAAAAACCCAGATTTTGAAGGAGACATGGGTTTTAAGGTCATGGAGGGAGCGTTACGTAACATCGAGTTTAAACACCCTCCCTCCCTCCCCCATGTAACGAACAATAACATTTTAAGGACCCTCCCCCTTCCCTAAAGTGCGTAACGTAATACTTGAACGGCCCCCTCCATACGGAAAGGACTGCAGCCGCGCCTTTGAGCGAAATGAACGGAGAATGGAGGTGAGAATTTAGAACCCAAATGTAAGAGCTGAAATTGCACTTGCTTGCACTAAGAATGCTCAATTTGCTCAGCGTATGAGTTAATTCGCAAGCTGACCTAATTTTTCCTTGCTCCTGAAATGAGCGAACGATATTATAGATGTCTTAGAATTACAATTGAAAGTACAAAATGAGAGAAATATAAAAAAGAGGAACAAAAAGAAAGAGTCAACCAAACCAACCTCTCACTCTTTCTTTTCTCTGTCTTTTTATACTACTGGCGACCAACTTGGTTCGAAGCCAATTTAAACTTCTTCATCAGGGGTAATTAATAGGGAGACCATAGTTATAAGTCATGAAACCTATGTTGATTGAATTCAAATAATACCTGAAAATAAAAATAAAGAAAATTATATCAAATGTTGTTTGGTCAATTTTTATATTTTCTTATTAATATCAAAAATCTTCATGATCAAAATGAAATCTACTTTCTTATCAAAAATTTTTCGTGTATCAAAAAGTACACCCACAGAGTTAACAAATAAAAAATAGACTTCGAAACTACCCACTTTTACGTCATATTAGAGACAAGTGTACAATAAATGTACAAAAAAAATAAAAAAGAGAAAAAGAAAGAGTCAAACAAATCAACCTTTCAATCTTACTCTTCTCCGTCTTTCTTATACTACTGGGGACCAGCACGTTTCGAAGCCCATTTAGACTTCCTTATCAGGAGTAACTTATAGGAATGCTACAGTTATAAATAATAAAAACTATATTAATCATATTAAAATATTTCTTGAAAAGAAAAATGACGAAATTAATATCCAATCTTGAATGGTCAATTTATCTATTTTCTTATTGATGGCAAAAATCTTGAAGATTGAAATGAAATCAATTTTTATGAAAGTCTTTTGTGTACTAAAGAGGAACACCCAAAAAGTTCGCAAATAAAAAATAGACTTCGAAACTACCCACTTTCATGGCTCATTAAGGACAAATGTACAATAAATGTACAACAAAAATAAAAAAATAGGGAGAAAAAGAAAGAGTCAACCAAACCAACCTTTCACTCTTTCTTTTCTCCGCATTTTTTATACTACTGGGGACCAGCATGTTTCGAAGCCAATTTAGACTTTCCCATCAGGGGTAATTTATAGGAAAACTACAGTCACAAATAACGAAACCTATATTAAATAAATTCAAATATTACTCGGGAATGAAAATAAATAATTTGATATCAAATGTTTTTTGGTCAATTTTTCCATTTTCGTATTATTATCAAAATTCTTTCAGATCGAAATAAAATCTACTCCTTTATGAATTTTTTTCTTATCCTTTCCTTGTACTTAAATAGAAAATACCAAAAAGTTTTGTGTAACTGTGCATCGCAAACTTTTTTAACCAAATCCGAGATAAATCTCCTAAATTTATTGGTAGTCTCATTAAAAGGTTCTTCGTTTATTTTATTATAATAATCAGAACATACTTTCTTTTTGATATCAAATATCTTTTTTGAAAAAAACCATGCATCTTGAACTTTATCAATTAATCTTTCTGTAATTCATCCAGTCTCGGTTATTTACTAATTAAATAAAATTCTTTTATATTTTCCACCAGTATTTAATAATGAAAGAAACGAAGAAACTTTTAATGAGACTACCAGTAAATTTGAGAAACCTATCTTAAAGTTGGTTAAAAAAAGTTTGCCATGCACAGATACACAGAACTTCTTGGTGTTTTCTATTTGAGAACAAACAAAAATTCACAAGAACGTTGATTTCATTTCTTCTCTTAAAGATCTTGAAGACCTTATCTCATATCATCTCGAACATCTCAAAATTTTTTTATATTAGTAATGAAATAGAAAAATTGACCAAACAAGATTTGATATAAATTCCTGTATTTTTATTTTCAGTTAATATTTGAATTTAATCAAAATAGATTTTATTATTTCTAACTATAGTTTTCCTATTAATTACCCCTGATGAGCAAGTCTAAATCGGCTTCGAAACATGCTGGTCCCCAGTAGTATGAAGAGACGGAGAAAAGAAAGACAAGAGATATTGGTTTGGTTGACTCTTTCTTTTTTCCCTCTTTTTTCTTTTTACTGTACATTTATTGTATATTTGTCTCTAGTGAGCCGTTAAAGTGGGTAGTTTCGAAGTTTATTTTTGATTTGTGAACTTTTTGGGTGATATCTAGTTTTGTTTAAGTATAGTACAAAAATTCAAGGAAGCTAGATTGGTTTTAAATCAACCTACAATATTTCATTTTCTATAGTTCTGACATTCAAATGATATTTGTATCCCTCATTATTTCTATAATCGGTTCAAAGAATATATTTTTTTAATCATATGTTTATATTAATTCTATCATCCTACTATAAATAAATAAAGCTTCATTTCAAGCTGTTTTTAATTAATTTTCTATTCAGTTGCACTCCTTAAGAATACAAAATTACCGAATCACCTGTTCTACTTGATTTTTAGATGGATTAGAGTTTATCCAGCGAATACTGAAATTTACCTGTGATATAACGGTTACATAACTAAAAATAATACGTTATGTAACTGGTTGAGAATAGACTTAAGACAGGGGAGCAGTAATGTCGTCCGCAAATTGATGTAACAGTTCTGTAACAGGGTTACAGGCCAGTTCTATAACACTGCTAGGAGACGAAACATTTTTCTGTCATCAACCATAACAATTCTGTAACAGCGTTATATATCAAAAATATTTTGTGCAACAATTCTGAACCGAGGTTACAAAGTAAAATTTTTCTGTAGCAATGACGTAACAAATCTGTAACAACGTTACGATGTGAATTTGTTCTACGTACCCGTTATAGGACGTGGTGTACACATATGCAACGTGCTTGAAACATAATAAAAATTTAACATTATTATAATGAAACTACGTTATTTTTATTGCAGTTTGTTACACTCTTAATACTAATACATACATACATATAGTCCTAAAAAAGGTTTTTGAAAATCGAATTCACGAGAGAGTTTCTCCTTCTCATCTATTTAAAACGTTCTTCTTTTAAATTTGTGTTTTTTACATAATATTTTATATTCATACTATATTTACTGAGATGCAGGTTCCATTCTTATGTTTCGAAAGATAATTTTTGTAATTTTACGGAACGATTGTGGCAAGCAGTTGTGTTATATAACAAGTTTCTAAGAACAACCGTAACATTTCCGTGACATAACAGTTCAATCATTCTATTCCGGTTAAAAACATCCTTTTCTGGATATTTTTGGAAAATTATATTTTTTTAATTAATGCTTAAACTATGTGCGAGGTATTGTTTTCATGTAAAGTCGTCTAGATAGGAATGTCAGTGACGTTTATTTTCTTCAAAATTCAAAATTTTGGCCCTAATCCTGTACTCACGCGTATGGTCGTTAGGGATATAAGACGCGACTTTAATATTATTTATCCAATAAATTGCACAAAAAAAAGGAAGAATAGTGTTATTCAAAAATCCTAAACATTAATCCTTATTTTCAAGATAAGGAGTAAGGAAGGGGCCTTGAAGTGTATGCTAAGAATTTTTTCTTTCAAATTTGGATTTTACGCCAATCACTTTAAGTCTGCTTTATGTTCTATTGTAAATTTGTTTGAATTATAAGTTTATATATTGAAATAAAATGTTAAAAATTTTGAAATTGGGAGATAAGGTCCAAATTCTGGATTTTGAATAAAATGAACTTCACTAACATTCCTATCTGGGCGAATTTACATAGAAATAACACCTCACACATAGTTGAAGCTTTAATTGGAAAAATGTAATTTTTGAAAATTTCCAAAACACAATGTTTTCAAATGAAAAGCTCAAAAACAAAAAAATGTCACTAACGTTTTATCCACTTGAGGATCATAAGAACGTTACTTCTTACACGTTCTTTAGCAGTCAGAAAGGAATACAACTGTTAAAAAAATACACATTTTTTGAATTACTCAAAAAACTGATCAAAATATCGAAAAATGGAAAAGGAAATATTTTAAGGTCCCTTCAAGGAGAACAACTTTTATTAGGTCCATAGATTTCAGCACAACATTTTAAAAGTCTCTCTAGCTAGACAAAGACACTATTCGTGAAAAGTGTAAAATTCTCCCTCAAGGTGCTTTAAACGACTCGGCGGTTATAACCTGGCAAATAACATCTACACGGAAGAATTGTTTGATGTATCACCTAGATTATTGCTGGTTGAAATGAAAGTGAGAATCAAAAGACTATTTATTATAGCTTCATACGATCGAGTTGATGTTGATAATAGTGATGTAAAAGATACCTTCTCGGACTCGTTGAATGATATTATAGAAACTTGTAATCCTGAGGAAAGAATCATTCTACCCGGAGATATGAATAACTGGGTAGGCGTGCAACGCAAAGGTACCTACAGGGCACTTGGTCATTTCGGAGACCCAAAAACGAACGGTAACGGGGAGAAATTAATTGGTCTATGCTTAAAAAAAGGCTTGTTTATTACAAATACTTGGTTCAGACATAAAATGATCCACGTGTACACATAGTGCAGAGGCGAAATCCATAGTATGACTGACTATCGGATGAGAGACTGAGAGGGTTGGTAAGAGATACAAGGGTTACGAGAGGTTCTGAATGTGAATCGGATCACTACTTCGCAGTTTTAAAAATGAACCTAGGTCAGGGATGGAAGAGAAGAAGAGTTAATAATAAGTCGAAGCAGACGTAAATGAAAATAGAGAATTTGTAAAAATATGTAGATCATCATTAAGAAGACTGGGAAACGGAATTAGGCAATGAAAATGTAGAGAGTGCATGGATAATACTACAGGATAGCATCTACGAAAGTGCATCTGAAGTGTGCGGTACTGCGTCAGTAGGAAAAAAAGACCGGAGATGCTTGGTAGAATGATGAGATTCGCGTTGCTGTTAACGAAAAAAAGCAAGCGCACTGAAGAAAGCTGAATATTAAAAGTTTGGGAAAGATGAAGGGACTAGACTAGAAAATGATTGTAGGGATAAAAACAGAAAAGCAAAGATGCTAGTCAAAGAAAGCAAGGGTAAAATCGAAGCGGAAGAAGATGAAAAGATGCAAAATGATTTTGAAGAAAATATATCATTTTGGAAATGGGTTATGAAGATAAGAAAAGGAAGTAATTGCACCGAGTTAGTCGAAATTACGAATGCTGATGGTGAAATGGTATGCGATACGGACAGAGTGAAAGATTGTATTATTGACTTTCTCAAGAAATTGTATGTAGTTCAAGGTATGGAGCATAACAACGGTGACACAGAAGAGGATGCGTTAGACGATTCCGTAGTAGCTGGCGAACGAAGAATCGACATCTGCGACATTACATCCGTATTCATGACACTAAAGAATGGTAAGGCTTCTACTGTGGATGGTATCACCGCTGAAATGCTTAAGATCCCGTATCCTGCATATTTTTCGGGGAAACCTAAATTTTTTATTTTCAGAAAAATAGCCCACATTTGATAAGTTTTTGAGTTTTTCAGATTTTTTTCTTGATTTCGAAAATTTAGAAAACTTCTGTCAAGAATAAAAAAAATTTTGATTATTTCTATTGTTTTGAAAAATACTTGGCTTTCAAAAAAAATTGCCTGTTTTTTTTAGAAACAGAATTTGGAAAAATGTGTTGACACCCCACCCTAAAACAATTTTTGTTTAAAAAAAACACATATACTAAGTTTCGAACCTTCTTAACAATTTGAGCCTATTTTGGATAATTTCCATCGAACCACAGCGAATGAATATTGAAATCAGAACAACTGTATTTTTCATTGAAGAGAATTTTATTGATTCAAGATACAAATTTTGTTATTTCCTTATAACAAGCGCTTTTTCAATAATCAAGGTCATAATTTCCAGTTAGTGTCAAAAATATTTAACAAAACGATTTCGTTGATAGATATCCAGTTTTTTGATGGTGAGATAATACATGTCTGAGAAAGAAGTATGTTGACCTGAGCATTGTCAGTACAGATAATTATACGATTCTTGCGAGACTCGTTTACGTAACATTTGCTCGGTTTGAAAAGAAAAACAAGCAAAAAAGATAACAGCTGCTACTCTGTAATATGTATTTCCCTATTATCCGAACAATCAGACGTACTGAGTGGTACTAAGGTATTTGAATAATCTCATTAGAAATCAAATTGAACAATCATTTACAAAATGGAATTTTTATTCGAAAATTTCAACTGAAAGTTTAATGTCATAGCTTAATTATAAATTAATAATTTTATTTATATTTCATTCCATATTTTAACATTACTTTTGAAATTAAGGAAATTGAATTCGGAATAAATTAAAACTTCAATTTCAGTTTAACGTCCAATATTCAAATGCAACTATGAAATTCTTAGGAAGTAAGAAAAAAACTTTTTTTAAAAACCGAAAATCTTATGGTCCAATTTAGACAATACACCCTTGAATGTTTCCTCTTTCTTTATGTGTTGTTTTTTCTTAAATTTGAATGGAGACATGTAATTGTGTGTTATCCAGATTTGATCGTTAGGTTCTTGGTTTTCTTTATTTTAAATAATATTTTCTGAGAATCTCGTAGTAACATTACTCTTTCACATGAACTAGTGGCTTTGTCCGTTGCCATTTGAACTTCCAGCACCATCATTGTCACCTGTATTACTTATACCGTATACCCGTCGACGCAATTCAGGTATGGATATATGTTCAATGTGCCCAGCCCTCGGACCGCTCCGACATACTATTACAGGTCGTAAATCCAATAATGCTGAACTAAACGTAGGCCTTCCCCAATCGTCTACTCCGAAAGCCCCAAGATACCAGCCATCTCTCACTACTTCATTACCAGGAGGATATATGAGTTGTGGTCCTGGTGGTACTTCTTGTTGCTGAGGTTGCTGAGGTTGCTGAAGTTGTTGAGGTTGCTGAAGTTGCTGAGGTTGCTGAGGTTGCTGATGGTGAACATGTCCAGGATTTCGGATCTGAGAACTTAATTCTGTAACAAAACAATAAAAATACGAGGGTCTCAGAAAAGTTTTGTAAAGAAGCAAGTGAAAATTGTTTTTTTAAAAAGTTTGCCTTTATTTCTCAAATAGTCTCCTTCGAGGGCTACACACTTAGTCCAGCGAGTTTCCAATTTTTTCATCCCTTCAGAAAAGTAAGATTTCTCGATGTCTGCAAATTACGCATTTCCGGTATCGATTACTTCTTCACTGGTCGAGAATCTCTTCCCACCGAGCCAAGGCTTCAAGTTGAGGATCTAAAAGAAGTTCCACGGAACCAAGTCTGAAGAATAGAATGGATGAGGTATTAATTCGAAACCCAGTTCGTGTATTTTTGCTATTGCGATTGGGGAGGTGTGAGCCGGTGCGTTGTCGTGATGAAACAGCATCTTTTAGTGCGCCAATCGTGGCATTTTTTTTTTGTAGCTCGGTTTTCAAACGGTCCAATAATGATGCATAGCACGTTCCTGTTATAATTGAACCCTCCTGAAAGTAATCAATGAGGATAATTCCTTGAGAATCCCAAAATACTGTGACCATCACCTTCCCAGTTGACAAAACAGTCTTGGCCTTCTTTGGCGCACTTTCATCAGGCATTACTCACTGCTTTGACTGTTGCTCTGTCTCGGGCTGAAACTCAGTGCAGATTCCTCCAGCCTTATAAATCTCACGCACCTTGATTTGGCGATCTTTCATAACCATATAATGAATTTTTCCCACCTATATCCGATGTGGTGACCTCAAGTGGATGCCGGAGTGAGCTTCACCTTCAGTTGTGGTTCAGCCACGTTTAAATTCGTTTATCCAGAAATAAACGGTTTTCAACGAAGGATCAGACTCCCCGTAAGCTTCGTCTAACTCGACTTTGATCTGCGCAGCCCTTCAACTTCCTGAATGAAAATGTTTCAACACTGCACGGAACTGTTCTTTCTCCATTTTTTCTAAAACTACCGACACGCTCACTTCAAATGTATTCCAAATGCAAACTAAGCGTTAGTTTCGTCTGAAGCTTGGTAGAGGTAAGTTTGAAGAGAGCTATTCCTTGGGCATATCCTACAAAGTTTATTTTGGCGCCATCTAGCTGGAAATTTACCTTACTTATCAGGTGAACCTCGTATAGGACTTTTAACTTAACTAGCCAACAAAGACATGCGCTATGCGCGCGTTTATTGTCCTTTTTCTTATTTCTTACCCATTCTTTTCAATAAAAATGTAGGGGAAACCAATACGAGGTGTATAGAAAAACAGTTGAAGTCATAGTATTGATATATGATGAACAAGTAGAGAAAGTGTTGCATAGCAAATCAAGGTTAGAACATTCATTTACGAGAGCAATGCCATTACATGAATTATATTAAGCATTTGTTCTTTATTTTATACTTTTTTAACACGCTGTCATTTTATTCAGATGATACTGTTCTGGCACAAAGTGAATATTCACATTTGAAGCCTTTTCGATCAGTCTTCGAAGGACATTGTGTACAAGATCATAAAACAATGATTCAAAACTGTTATTCAAATAAATTTTTTCATTTATACAGTGATGATTTTTCAATTCGTTGTAAAAATTCTACGAACTTCAAACTGTATCGTATTTGACATGCAATCATGACAGTCATTGCTATCAACTATCATAGACAAAAAAAAACTACGAAGAATTTTATTTGGTTATGTTGACGAAAGTCATGAATTGTCAAAACGCGGCCAAAGGTCCTATTTATTGAGTTTACCATATAAACATAGAATACTTGAAATAACGGTCTAATATATCAAATTGACCGGATCAAAAAAATATTTTACACCCACATCTTTTACAAAAAGTAACGGATAAAAAGAAATATATCTTATATTCGCGCATCCACGATGAATCTCAAAATAACGAATAATAGCGATTTTTTTTGTTATTTGGGTACGAAATCAATTTTTTAATAGAGGAAACGGGTTCTAAAAATCAGTATTTGCAAGTATAATTATCGTCTGAAAATTATGCAGCAATAAAAAATCCAGATCCATCGTAAATTATTATTAAATTTGAAAAAAGAAGGAACATCACGTTTTTACTTGATTAAATGATATTTTTCTTATTGGCAACGTTTTTTTCATTGACGGAAAGGGCTTTTAAAGTTGAAACTTACACCTATAATTAACCTCCGGAAGCCACACAGCAATAAGTACATTCTCATACAACGTGAATTGTTATTAAATTTAAATAAATTATATAAAATCAAGATTTTTGACTAGTAAGCGCTACATTTAGAAATATTTAATATTTAAGACAACAGTTAAATTTCAAACCCGAAAAAATGAATTTGCAATCCCAAAAATTTGAATTTTTAACATGAAAGTAATTTTCAACCGATAAAGATAAATTTTCTAACAAAAAAGATAACTTTTCTGCCCGAAAAGATTAATAGAAAAAAAATAATAGTAATTTTTAACCAAATAGTTCAATTTTGAATCGAGGAAGATGAATTTCCCACCAAATGTGGATTTTTCAAACAAAAAGGTTGAATTTTCAAGCAAAGGAGACAAATTGTCTATGACACAATTTCATTTCAAAGCTAAAAAGTTGAATCCCCAAACAAGAAAGATGAATTTTTAACCAAAAAAGGTGACTATTTTGCTATAAAAGATGAATTTCTAAAGAAGTAAGTGAATTTTTAGGAAAAAAGATTTCAATCAAACAGTTGCATATACTCGTACAAGCAAATAGTTGAATTTCCAATCCAAGAAAACAAATTTTTTAGAATGCAGTTAGATTTTCAACATAAAAAATTTTCATTTTTAACAAGAAACTTAGTTTCACTGAAAAAATGAATTTTTCGCCCGAAAAAATGTCTTCTGCACCCGAAAAGATGAATTTTAAAAAATGCTACCAAATAGTTGAGTTTTCAAGCCAAGTAGACAAATTGCTTAGGTTACAATTGCATGTTCAAGTTAAAAAGTTGAATTATCAACCAAGGAAGATGAATCTATATCCAAAAAAGGTTTTTTTTACCATGAGAAATGAATTTTTAACCAAATAGTTGAATTTTCGTGCCAAAAGGAGGAATTTTTCAGAAAAGAGTCAAATTTTCAAGTACAAATATTATGATAATCATTGTAAATACTAATTTCAAGAAACTTCTTCATCTAGTAAAAAATTGATATCGTACAAAAATAACAAAAAATTTGCAATTATTCGTTATTTTGATCTTTTCAGAAATTAGTTCTGTATGATCTCTATTTTAAACCCTGGAAAAATTTTTTGATTCATTTAAAGTTATTCTGAAAATTATATTCAATTAACCTTTAAACAAATTTTAAAAAATTACTAACTATTTTATATTTTCAAGAAGTGACAAAACAGAATCAAATCAGGTAACCTATTCTTTTGAATTTTATATCATACCAATGTGAATTTACACTCAATTAAGGTAAGCATTTAATTCTCAATATTCAAATTCATTCCTTATTTCAATGTTTATATTGAACCCTCTCATATTTCATCATGTAATTTTGAATATCCTATAAATTTGACTAATTCAATGAATGATTTTCCTATCGTATCGGATCTGATTAAGGGTTAGTCTACTATATTACAACTAAATTGAAAATTTCATCTATAAATTATAGATGATGTTTTAGTGTAAACGGGAAGATCTGTAAAAGCGACCTAGAAAACCTCTTATAATTGGCTTTTATGGCCATTCTACGATTTTTTTGGTAAAATGATCCGATGTATTCTATCCGCCATTATAAATTTTATAAAAAAATACGACCCCAAAACCTGCGATATAAAATTTGTATGCGAATT
>JAUMHM010000085.1:2542889-2555080 GCA_032362435.1 Melikaiella ostensackeni
TTATGATAAAAGCCTCCCCCTAATTTTTTTCTAAGTTTTTTAAAAATAGCCCACTTTGGGCTATTTTAAAAAATCCCCCCCCCCCCTTTTTCGAAAAAGCTGCGATACGGAAGTATGACCATTTAATATTGACTATCTGAAATTTTAATTTGAAATTGTCATAAAATTTTACTATCAACATTTTCCTATCTACATTTTCCTAAGATAGTGAATTTCAAATTTTGCTACTGCTGAAGACAATTGTAAAATATTAAAATAAAAAATTGTACAGGACAAAAAATAATCATCGCCCATAAATAAAGAAGCACCATGTTGATACTTCCAAAAATTTATGAAATATTTCATAAATTTTTCATTTCATCTTCTCTTAAGATCTTCTGTCAAAATCAGCTGATTCACGTTTGGCGCGTAAAGTTTAAAACGTCACTGGTGTTCGCCACGTGTTCACTGTTGAACAATATTCGCAATGACAATTCTATTTGCGACTTGGTTACTGTGTCTAAAAATAATGTGTAAATGGGGTAGACCACGGTTCTCAAAACAGTGGGTGATTGTCGTTTTCAGTCTCACCGTAGATTAAATCAAAGATTAATATCGACAAAAATAAACATTCCACATTGCGCCAATCCTGACAATGTGAATACCCAAAATTTAGATAAAAATATATAAAAATTAATCAAAGACAATTAAGGAATAAATTAAACAATCAACAAAACTCACCAAAGTATTCTGGTATCCCCATGCATTGCTCTCGTCTTCTCTTTCCTCAGCCGACGACATTTTCACTCAAAAAAATTGCAAATTCGGACAATAAATAATATTTCACAAAAAGTTTCCTTCCAGACTACCTCGAATTCTCCCTACTCGATAAACTAAATACTTTTTTATTACACCCTTACGTAATTTCGACGAGCATCTTAACTGCACTTCTTCTCGAGCTTTCCCATCGACTCGACTTGTTTTTGCATTCTTCACAATCACTGAGAGTCCTCATCAGGAAAAAGTGTCTCACGCGCGAAATTTTTATGATTAAAGTCGACTGAGATGGAAAAGTTGTGATAATTTACTATCTACAATTTAGTCATGTCAGCACTTGGCGACTCGATTTTAGCTCCATCCCAGTCTTGTCAAATAGATAAGAAATTTTTTTCTCATCAAATTGTTTAGCCTTGAAATTTGTATGAAAGTAGGTCACTAATGTAATCCTGTTTTCAATTAAATTAAAATTTGATAATGATTTTCATAATTGGACTGAATTAGTGATTTTATTATGCACCAGTTTTTGTTTAACTTGCTATGAAGAAGTTGATTTATTACTGAGTTCAGGTATTTGTAAGATGAAAAACCTGATATGTGACTAGAATCCATACTTCATCATTACAGTTTCTTATTCCTTTCAGGAAGATTACCACGGTCTGCTTTTATTTTTTTATTTTTTATAAAAACTGAAATTTGATAAAGAGAATAGAGATAAATAAAAAAACAAGTCCTCTTGAAGTGGCCAGAAAAATCCACAATATTTTTAAGTAATCAATATTTAAGAAAGATTTTAATTGTATAGAAAACTGAATCACTAATGATTAATAATAACACACAAGTTTTCAATTTCTGTTATTATATTGTCAATTATCATGCACTTTTTAAACGAAAGGATGAAAAATCACGAATCTCAAGAGAAAACGAATTGCGACAATTTCCTTGAGCTCTTATCACTGATAAACACAAGTTTTACAACACTGTCGATCAATTCTGTTTACGATCACTTCCGGCTCGATTTTGAATGAACCAGATTTGGAAAGAGTTTCCACAAAGGATAAGAGATGAGTGAGAGATTTTGGGATGGAAAGATTATTTAAGAATTTGATGGACTATGTAAACTGGAGGAAGGTGGTTATTACGTGGTTTGACCTTGAAAATGACCTTGAGCTTGGATCACTTTTTGAAGAGATGGTAAATAATCTGGGACCATTTTTCATTCAAGGAAGACAACTTTCATGAGTGTGTCGAAAGTACCGACAAGAGAGACTCTTGTCTAGTTCAACACGGCCGACTGTCCGGTAGAACGGTCGTGAAGCGACTGATAGGTGCATGAATGAAGCTCCGTGATTTCTGCTATTTCTACGGGAAATAAGAAACCTTCGCAGACATGAATTACTTTTTTTCGCAATCTCAGAAAAAGGTCCGGCGGTCGTAGTTTTTTATTGGAAAATGAAAGGACAGTTAGTGGAGTCAAATTAGACGTTATGGTTTTTGACCACATATTGATATGAGATCAGCAGATAAATACAGCTAACATCAAATATTACTACTTACCCTGGCGAAAGTTTCGGCTTCTTCTTTTTCCACCTGTTTTCAAGAAACTTCCCCTCTTTCCCCTTTTTCACGTTCTTTTGCTTAAATTCGAACTGTACAGTTGAAAGTTTAATCATTTTGTTGAAAATTTATTTTTTTTGTTAAGGATTCATCATTTTAGTTGAAACTTCGTCTCTGATTGAAGCTTTAACTATTTTGTTAAAAACTTGTTTTTTTGGTTGAAGATTCATCTCTCTGGTTGTCAATTTAACTATTTTAATGAAAGTTCATCTTTCTTTTTTGGTTAAGAATTAATTTGCAACTATAATTTAACTACTTCATTTTTGGTTGGAAATCGATTTTTTCATTTGGAAATTGATCTTTTCTAGTTGGAAATTCATTCATTAGGTTGAAAATTCATGTATTATGTTGAATAATCGTCTTTTTCGGTAGAAAGTTAATCTTCTTCTTTGAAAATTCATCATTTTTGGTTGAAGAAACAACTACTTGGTTGAAAATTGAACTACGTTGTAAAAAAATACTTCTTTTTTCGTTGAAGATTCTTCATTTTAGTTCAAAATTCAACTGTTTGGTTGTACATTAACTTTGTTGTTGAAAATTCACATTTTTGGGTTGAAAATTCAACTGTTTTGTAGAAAATTCGTGTCTTCGACTCAAAAATTCAAAGACTTGGTAGAAAACTAAACTATTTGGTTGAAAACTGCCATTCAAAGAAAATTCATATTTTTGGTTGAAAATGCAACAATTTGGTAGAAAATTAACTTTTTTGTTGAAAGATCATATTCTTGGGTTAAAAAGTCAAGTCTTTTGTAGATAAATAGTCTTTTTGATATTAAAACTCAACCATTTTGTTGAAAATTAATGTACTTTGTTGAAAACTCACTTTTTTTGTTGAAGATTCATCATTTTAGTTGAAACTTCATCTCTTTGATTGAAGCTCTAAGAATTTTGTTGAAAACTCATTTCTTTCTAAGGTTCATCTCTGGTAGAAAATTTAACTATTTTGATGAAAATTCGTCTTTCTTCTTTGGTGAAGAATTAATTTTGCAACTAAAATTTAACTATTCCATTTGTGGTTGAAAATCGATATTTTTATTTGAAAATTGATCTTTCCTAGTTGGAAATTCATTCATTAGGTTGGAAATTCATGTATTATGTTGAATATAATCGTCCTCTTTGGTAGAAAGTTAATTTTCTTTGAGAATTCTTTTTTTTTTTGGTTAAAAAATCAACTACTTGGTTGAAAGTTCAAGTACGATGTAAAAAATACATTTTTCTTGTTGAACATTCTTCATTTTACTTGAAAATTCAGTTGTTTGGTTGCAAATTAACTTTATTCTTGAAAATTCAACAGTTTTGTAGAAAATTTGTCTCTCTGGCTTAAAGATTCAACAATTTGGTAGAAAATTAAACTATTTGGTTGAAAACTGACATTCAATAAAAATTCATATTTTTGGTTGAAAATTCAACAATTTGGTAGGAAATAACCTTTTTTGTTGAATGATCATATTCTTGGGATGAAAATTCAGCTCTTTTATAAATACATAATTTGTCTTCTATGGTTTCAAAAATTGAACAATTTTGTTGAAAATTAATGTATTTTGTTGAAAATTCGTCTTTACTGGTAGAACATCATTCTTCTTAGTAGAAAATTCATTTTTTTGTTGACAATTCAACTATTCGGTTGAAAGTTGAACTACGTTGTAAAAAATGCATTTTTTTTGTTGAAGATTCTTCATTGTAGTTGAAAATTCAACTGTTTGGTATAACATGAATCTTCTTAGTAACAAATTCATTTTTTTGGCTGACAATTCTACTATTTGGTTGGAAGGTAAACTACTTTGTGGAAAATTAATTTTCTTAAAGATTCACCTCTTTGGTTGAAAACTTGTCCTTTATGAGTTGAAAAATAATGTATTTTGTTGAAAATTCAACTTTTGAGTAAAAAATTAAACCTGTTTGATGAAAATTCATCTATTTGGTCAAGGATTCAACTATTTTTTCAAAAAATTCGTTTTTTTTTTATTGAAAAGTAATTTTTTAAACTGAATGCTTGACTGTTTCACTTTTGTTTGAAACTTATGTTTCAGGTTGAAAATCCAACTATTTTTTAAATTTCTTTATTTGGTTGGAAATTTATCTTTTATGGTTTCAAAAATTCAACAATCTTGTTGAAAATTAATGTATTTTGTTGAGAATTCGTCTTTGATGGTAGAACATCAATCTTCTTAGTAGAAAATTCATTTTTTTTTGTTGACAATTCAACTATTTGGTTGAAAGTTGAACTACTTTGATGAAAAAATCATTTTTTCAAGATTTGCCTCTTTGGTTGAAAACTTGTCCTTTACGAGTTGAAAATTAATGTATTTTGTTTAAAATTCGTCTTTTGAGGGAAAAATTAAACCTGTTTCATGAAAATTCACCTATTTAGTCAAGGATTCAACTACTTTATTTCAAAAAATTCGTTTTTTTATTGAAAAGTAATTATTTGAACTGAAAATTTGACGGTTCCATTTTTATTTGAATCTTATGTTTCAAGTTGAAAGTCCAACTATTTTCTATATTTTTTATTGGGTTGAAAATTCATGTATTTTTTTGAAAAATCGTCCTCTGACGGAAAATTAATCTTCTGGGTTGAAAATACAACTTTTATGGTAAAAAAGTCATATGAACTTTTTTGTTGGCAATTCAACTTTACGGGTCGAAAATTCAACTGTCTTCTAAAAAATTCGTCTTTTTAGCTTGAAGATTCAACTATTTGCTCAAAAATGAAACTGTTTTTAGTTGAATTGTAATATTTTTGTTTGAAAATTCTACCATTTGGTTGAAAATGCATCTTTGTAGGATGAAAATTCAGCCATTTGGTTGAAAATTCAACTATTTTGTTGAAGACATTTTTTGGTAGAAAATTCAACGGTTTTTTTTCGTCCTTATGGATTGAAAATTCTTTTTCTATGGTGAAAAAGTCATCTTCCTTGGTTGAAAATAAATTTTTTGTTGAAAATTCAACTTTGCGGGTTGAAAATTCAACTGTCTTCTAAAAAATTCGTCTCTTCGTTTTTAGCCAAACACTTGCATTAACAATCCAATAGTTGAATTTTCGACCAAAAAAAATGACCTTAACACGAAAGTTGAACTTCAACAAAATAGGCAAATAGTTGAATTTTTATCCTACAAAGATGCCTTTTCAACCAAATAGTTAAATTTTTAAGACTCATGAAGGACAAGTCTTCAACCAGAGAGGTGAATCTTTAAAAAAATTAATTTTAATCAAAGTAGTTCAAATTTTAACCAAATAGTAGAATTGTCAACCAAAAAAATGGATTTTCTACTAAGAAGATTTAGGTTCTACCAGGAAAGACGAATTTTTAACAAAATACATTAATTTTCAAAAAAATTGTAAACTTTAAAGCCAAAAAGACAAATTATCTACGAAAGAGTTAAATTTTCAACCAAATAATATGATTTTTCAACAAAAAAGTTAATTTTCTACCAAATTGTTGAATTTTCAACCAAGAATATAAATTTTCATTAAATGTCACTTTTCAACCAAATAGTTTAATTTTCTACTAAATCGTTGACTTTTTAAGCCAAAGATGCGAATTTTCTACAAAACAGTTGAATCTTTAACCCGAAAGTATGAATTTTTAACAAAAAAGTTGATTTACAACCAAACAGTTGAATTTTCAACTCAAATGATGAATCTTCAACAACAAAAAAATGTATTTTTTACAACGTAGTTCAACTTTCAACCAAGTAGCTGATTTTTCAACCAAAAAATATGAATTCTCAAAGAAGAAGATTAACTTTCTACCAAAAAGGACGATTATTCAACATAATACATAAATTTTTAACCTAATAAATGAATTCCCAACTGGAAAAGATCAATTTTCAAATAAAATATCAATTTTCAACCAAAGATAGAATAGTTTAATTTTAGTTGCAAAATTAATTCTTAATCAAAAAAGAAAGAAGAATTTTCATCAAAATAGTTAAATTTTCAACCAAAGAGATGAATCTTCAACAACAAAAAAAACGAGTTTTTGACAAAATACTTAAAGTTACAATCAAAGAGATGAAATTTCAACTAAAATGATGAATCTACAACAAACAAAAAAATAAGATTTTAACAAAAGAATTAAATTTTAACTGAACAGTTCGAATTGAAGCGAAAAAACGTGAAAAAGGGAAAGTTTCTTAAAAACAGGGGAAAACAGAAGAATCCTTCGAAATCCTATAACTTCTCTTGAAATATTTCGAAATATCTTAAAATCCCTTGAAATCTCTTAAAATCCTTTGTAATCCGTGGAAATTGTTCTTAATTCTTTAAAATCCCCAAAAATCCGTCGAAATTCTTTAGTATTTCTTGAAGTCTCGTAAAATCACTTAAAATCTGTGAAACCTCTTATAATCCTTTGGAATCGTTTAAACTAAAGTCCCTTGAAATTTCAGACCTGAAAATACTGACTTCAGACAGCATATGTAACATTTTTTATTTCGTTTTTAGAGAAGCGAAGAATGTTTTTAAAAGTTTTGTATGCCTTTCATATCATAACATTTAAGTTCATTAAAAAACTGGGTTTAAAACAGAACAAGAAAATAAAAAAAAACTTTTAGAACCCTCAAAAGGGCCATTCAACTAAGGCAGTACTAAAACAACTTATTTTTACAGGCTTCGAAATGCTCTGACTTTAATTAATCATCAATTATCATCTTTTGTTTTAAAGCGGATGAAAATCAATAAAAAATGAAAAAGAATTAGCAAAAAACTCCACATTTTTCATTTGAAAATGTTCCAGACTATTGAACATTTCAAACTCAACTTAAAAAAAAAACAATTTCGAATAGAAAGGCTCAAAATTGAGGCTGTGGTGTCTATAATCCAGCATAAAATTTGCCAGGCCGTTTGAGTTGGCCCCCGATGCCTTAAAATTCGATTTTCGAAAGGAAATTTTGAACCTTACATCCTTGTAGGATGTAAGGATATTTTTGGATGAAAATTGGAGGAGTTATAGCTTGAGCTGTTTAGAAGATGATGTGATATCTGAAATTTATCGCTTCTGTGAGAAAAAAAAAGTTATTGATTTTTTTGTCAAGCAGTATCGAAATAGTGCTTGGCAACTTTCAATCGCTTCGTTTATCGAGGGAATTTTCAATGAGCCCAAGCTTTGAGCGAAATAAATGTTCAATAGCGTATAATAAAGTATTTTGCAAAGTATTATGTACTTTAATTGAATTAACGGTTAAAAAGATACGAGCATTCAATTAGTGTTGATCGAGGGAGTGCGAGTTGAGAACTCCAGAGTCTCTACCACCGCCACTGCGCCCGCTCGGCCGCTATACACGAGGGCTGTCCAGAAAGTAAGAGTACTCTTGCCATTTTGGGCTGTGGAAATTTTTTTCACCAAGTCTGGCAACACTGAGTGATAGAGGAGGTTCTCCTGAGCAAAACGAGCATAGGGGGACCTCGGTAGTACGAAAACTAACTCCGTAGTGTTAGTTTGCGTGAAACATGTCAATAAGAAATCACGCCAAGTGCTCAGTGCGCAGTGCCATCCAGTTCCTTCACGCAGAAGGAAAAACACCTAGTACAATTTTCCAACAAATCCAAGCTGTTTATGGTGAAGGTGTCATGAATCGAACGAATGTTTTTAAGTGGTGTCGGGAATTTAAAGAAGGCAGAACAAATGTTCATGCCGATCAGAGGAGTGGAAGACCTTCCATTTTGACCGATGATTTGGTGCAAAAAAGTAAGGAAGTTGTTCGTAAAGACCGCCGATTGACAGTGAATGAAATTTCCGCAAGGTTTCAACAACTGTCCAGAAGGCTCTTACACGACACAATCACACAAGCGCAGGTATACCGAAAATTGTGCGCCAGGTGGGTCCCAAAACAACTGACATAGCAGCACAGAGCGAATTGGGTTGGTAGCGCTCGCGAGTTCCTTGAGCGGTTTGAACTGGAAGGTGAGGATTTTCTGAGCTCTATTGTTACAGGGGATGAAATCTAGGTGTTTTATTAGACTCCAGAGACAGAAAGACAGTCGTCCCAGTGGCGTCACACCAGTACCCCATCCCCAAAAATTCAAAACTTCAATTTCGAGCAAAAAAATCATGGCCTCTGTGTTTTGGGACCAAAAAGGGATCATTTTGATCGAATTTCTGCCTCAGAGCGAGACTATCAACGCAGGAAGATACTGTGAGGCCCTTAAAAAGCTCAAGAGGGTGATTCAAAACAAGCGGAGGGGAACGTTGACGAAGGGAGTGTGCTTGTTGCATGACAACGCTTGCCCGCACACAGCCTGGGCCACCAAGGCACTTTTGGATTCATTTGGTTGGGATGTTTTTAGCCATTCTGCTTACTCCCCTGACTTGGCGCCTCCAGACTCACGGCTCAGTACTTGCATATAGAACGGGAAGGCGACTACGTGGAAAAATAGTTGACATGTATACGAACAAAACCCTGTATTTTTTTTAAATACATTTTTTTTTAATCAGAAAAATCGAGTACTCTTACTTTCTGGACATACCTCATACATGAATGCAACCATTTCCCAGAATTTTTCGAAAACAATGACCTTCGAATAGGTAGGTACATATCAGAAATAATGTAAACATAGTACCATTTTGAAGATGCACTCGAAAAGCATTACACATCTTAGACTGTAGAGAACTTTGAATTTCTAACTTTTTATTGTTGCATTGTGCAAACGTATCACTATTATCTACATACAAGTCATTTGATAAGAGAGAACTTAAAATGAACAATATTGGGCTACGAATATTTGCAAAGCAAAAAGAAACAAGGTATTTTATATTTTATTCAATAAGATCAGCGTAATTAAAATTCAAAGCATAGTCGACATTGTTTTTAATTTGGATGAAAATCGGAAAATTTTTAACAATTTTCATACTACTTCAAATAAATGAAACTTTTTTGTGGCTGGTTATTACAGCTTTCAAATAATTTTTTTTAATCAGTCCAGATGAATTAATTAAGAAATGCATTAAAAATATTAAAGAATTTCTTTTTTTTTAAATATATGTTGTTTTTAAAATATTTATCCCGATTGTAAAGTGTTACACAGTTATGAAAATCCAGCATTGTGTTTATTTTTATAGGGTGAAGAATATATATCAACAGTTCAAAAGACAGTTAAAGGCAAAGATTTCGAGCTTGTTGACTTTTGCTGTAAGAGAAAAAAATGCTTTGAAAAAATTGGAATTGCCGACCAAGAGAAGTTGTATTCCAATTTCTGGGGACTGGAACATAATCACAAGTAAAATATCTCATTAGCTAGTTTGATGAAGTTTAAAGATCCTTCTGATATAAAATGTGTCAGTAAACCTAGGCTGGCCGTATGGAATTTTTATTATTGTTCAAACGATAAAGATAATGCACCTATCTGTAAGAGTTTTCTTTGCAACGTTTTAAAGTTAGAAGATGATAGACTAAGGACTATTCAAAATGAACTTTCAGAAAAAGAAGTTTAAATGATGAGAGAGGAAATTGTGATGAGAGAGGAAATTGTGATGAGAAATCATTCAAATTAACAGATGAAATGAAGGAGTTGATTAAAATACACTGTTACGGTGAACCACACCGAAAATCACATTACTCTATTTCCTCTTTAAATTGTTTTGAAAATCCAGAGTCCCCAGAATTAATTCAGCAAAAAAAGAGTGTGCAGAAGAGGAACAGACTTTTAAAAAACGATTGTTATCCGAAGAAGGTGTATTATGTCTTGAATTTGATTATGCGCAAAATTTAGTGTTATTGAAACTTTCTATCTCTAATCAATCTTTATAAGCGAAAAATCTGTCAATATGTTTAATGTCCATATCCACAACACTGAAAGAAGTTACATGTTTCTATAACTTGAAGAATACGTAAAGGAAGGAACAAACACTATTTGCAGATTCTTTGATTATTCCATCAAAGCAGAATTTGATAAGTTACGTCGCTCGAAAATATTCCTTTTTGCGGATGCTGCAGACGGCCAAAATCAAAACTATACTGTCCTTACATACTTGAATTTGCTGTCAGTTCAATTCAATATTGAAATTTGGCACGTTTTTCCTATCCGGGGACATTCGTACTGTCACTGTAATAGAAATTTCGGACTTTTTGCGGAGAAATTGAAAAAAAATGGAGCATGTAGAAACTGAAAATAAGTATTATCAGACGATAAAAGGTGCTCGCAATCCACCCTTCTATCTTGTTGAGAATGCGAAAGATATTTTACAAGATTATGAGAGAGTTTTTCAAGGCCACATGCAAAAGCCGAAGAGAACGAAAATTCCTGAAGCTCATGTAATTAAGTATCATTCAACAAAACAAGTGGATGTTTGCAATTATTATTTAGAAGAAAACGTGCAAGCTTTTCGCCTAAATCCAGAGATTGAGCTGGATGAGCTTGGAAGATTTTCTCCTCATACAGTTGGTATCACAGCGGCAAAAATCAAAGGCACTAAATCTTTAATGCCGTATCTTAGCGAAGAAGGAAAGACGGTTTTTTAATAATTATTTTGCGAATATTGGAATCAGAAAGGCTGAAAATAAGGTCCTTAAACGTGTTTCCTCCAAATACAACTCTTCGTCCGATGACGAGTACTAATCTAATGTCGATTAGATCATTAGCGTATCATTAAGTATCTGTGTAGTTAAAACAAAAGCTCAATATGTACCTGCGATAAAATATATTTATTACTGTTCATGAATATGAAATACTTCATAATCTATCTTTAGTTGATCATTTATATTCAAATCTTTCAATTTTCATTTGATGGATTTAAGGGCATGTCTAACAAGAATCATGTGACCAAACTAATGCTCGATTTTTAATTTTTATTCTTGGAACAATTTTACCTTTCTGCGAATAAAATCTCATTCAAAAAAAAAATGATAACTTTTTTTGATCACAAAAGCGATAAATTTTAGATATCGGGTCTTCTTCAGAACAGTTCAGGCTATAACTCCTCCAGTTTTCATCTAAAAATATTAAGGACTTTGAATTTCGGCGAGTTGAAGTGAAAATCCTTATTAAATTTTGTTTTTCGAGGAATGTAGTTTTTTTACTTTCTTTCGGAAACTGTAATAGATACAAGTTTTTTGCTCGAGAAAAAAAGATGCGTGATGAAATTTGCTACAAGGATGTGAGTTTCAAAATTTTCTGCGGATAATTGAATTTCAAGGCATCAAAAGGCATTCAAATTTACTTATAATAATTGAAATTTTTCAGGGTTTGAGTATAAAAATGTTTTAATATCTTCTTGATACTTAACATTTTTTTCAGTTTTAATTGATGTTCAGATTCGTTTAACATTCAACGTTCCATAGTAGAATTTTTTTCATTTTTAATGTTTCCCATTTAGAACTTCTTCATTTTGAACGTTTTTTAGAATATTTCAATTTTAAACTTTTATAAATGAAAACTTTTCCATTTTGAGCGGTGAATTTATTTTTTGTTCAGAAAAATTTGTCTAATCAATTTAAATGTCAAATTATATTTTTCCTATGTAATAACAATTTAAAATTCTAGAAATTCAGAAACTTTAACTTTAAAACATTCAATTTTAATTAAATAAATGCTTTTAATTTCAATATAAAATCATTCCATTTGGAGATTCTTCAATCCAAATCAAATTGTTAAATTTTGAATATTTTGAATTTGATTTTTCACAATTTCAAATCCTTTCTAATAAAATTGTTCAATTTTTGAAATTATAGTTTAAAATATTTCAATTTGAGAGCTTTTGATTTAAAAATTTTCAATCTCAAATTATTTCATTTTAAAAGTTTTTATTTAGAAATGATACAAGTTCAATTCCTTTTCATTCCAACTACTGTCCTTTTTACAAATTTTACTTAATTTAAAA